>VWZG01012854.1:293398-364960 GCA_013396735.1 Grallaria varia | reverse complement strand
ATTTTACTTTAATACATATGGGTCTTATTTATTTATTTATTTAAATGTTACTCAGAAGGGTGAAAGGCTGAAGGATAAAGGATCAATAATAAAAACTCAGAAAAATCTGACAACTGGACTACCACGCTTGAAAAAGCCTTGGATAGTATATGAAAATAATTGCCTTCTCTTCAGGAAGGTTTATAGTATGGTAAATCATGCCAGAAACAAATTATGTGGCCTTGCTTATTTGTGCTATAACATTGTCTAAGAGCTTGACCATTCAGCAGAAACCTCATTTCTAATCCTTTGCAAAGCACTTAATGACACTTCCTCTGAAGATTTCTGATGGAGGCTAAGGAAGTAAACTCTGTATGTGTATTATAAAATATGATGTGGCTTATTCAAAACTTCTAAGAGAATCAAAGTCCATAATGTTTGTGAGCTTGTTCTCTATAATTATACAAAACTTTTCCTGTAATGATTTTGCTGGGGTTGAGGATAAACAAAAGCAAGATATTTGCTCCTAAACAGGCCTGACTTCTACTAGCTTGTGAAAAAATTACATCTTGCCTTGTCTTTAGACACAGCTTGTCTTCTGCCTGGCTTTGACTGTTCAGCACCAAACCAAAATAAAATGTATCACATAAATTGGAAATTAACATTTTTAGGACAGAGAATGTTCCTGTGATGAGAAATTTTCTCAGACTTTCAGATTCCCAGTGTAGTCAAGAAGTGTAAACCCACTTCTTTTAGAAGACAGCTACAAAACTTTTTTCCCCCCTCTTAAAACAGCGTGGAAGCTATGGGGAAAGAAACTGCTGAGCTCAGGCAAGACACAGTTTCACAAGATGGTAGGTTTTAATAAAAAATAAAGTGTTTTCTGGTCAATCAAAAATATGAAATAAAGGTTAGTTTGTAGTTTATTAATTCTATAATCAAATACTAATATATTTTTTATATAAAATACACAGTTTTTTTGCTTATTACAACATTGAAAACCAAGTTATCTCAGGCAAAAGGAGAGAATAGGACATGGAGATAATGAAAAAAGAGAAATAGTAAATAATAACAAAGAGATTGCGGGGGGAGAAATATTCAAGTAATAAAAAACATGATAAGCAGGGGAAATGCCTAAATTAATGAAAAAGTTCAGTAACATTGGTTTGTCTCTCTGACATGTGAAACATTTTTGAAAATGTTTTAGATAATTTTAAGATTTCAGAAAAATGTCTGAGGAAAAAAGAATGAATGAAAAAACAGAGCAAATTAATTTTGAGTCTGGGCATCTCTATAGCAAATTTTATCACATCAGATCTTCCTATCTGAATCCTGAGAAATACTGTATAAAATATTTTATGTAGAAGAGAAAGAGAAGGAATACAGTAGGCAGAAAGCAGAAATAGAAATTGTTTTGACTCTTTAAGTTCAGACTTCCTTCCCTTCACATCACTTTGATTCACTGGACTGGAATAAGAAAGTAAAGAAGCAACCAAAGAACCTACTTAGTTCATGAAAAGTTGCATTTGTGTCATCAAAGTGCTCTTTAGGCTCAGTATCCTTAAGCTGCAGCTGCTTCTCATTAGTTTAAGAATGAAACATGATAAAATGAATAGGCAAAGTCTTCTACACTGAGAAAATGAAACTTTTTTTCCTCTCTAATGAGTCATTTAGATATAAAAAAATTATTGTAGGCACTTATGCAAACAAATAACTTAGCAAAATTTAAAAACAACTTTTTCATTTACAATGTAAATCTTCAGTGACTAATTGACTTTGTTGGAGAAATACATGCAACAAGACTGCAGGAAGAGTTACATACATTATGCAAGTTCTTCCCTACTGATGACCTCTGGAACCTTTCTCTTAAGCAGCTAATACTTGGGGAGAGAATAATTGGTAACCGGTCTGCTAAAGTCTGACAATTCCTAGGTTACCAATATACTCTAATGCAAACATTTTTGAACTCTGCATCCTAGAATGTATCAGACCATAAAGATTCAGTAATCAGATAAAGTTGGCAGCCATTTCTTCCCTCTTCATACATCAAAGACAAAGACAACATTTTGAGTTATTTTAATGTCTGCTGAATAGAACATTTTGAATCTCCAGTTGAAAATAAATGTTTTGTGTCACGAGTCTGGATTTAATCTGTCCTAAGCTTTTTTGGATGTCACCAAACCACTTTTTTTTTTCACAGAAGAGAGCATGAATATGAAATAAATAACATATTCCAGCATGAAAAGCAATTACCAAGAAGCTGATTTTTCTTCCATTTGAACTAGTGGGAATTCATGCTTTGTCTCAATGTGATCTTTTTAATCTTAACATGGATATACATAGGCAGAAGGAACTACATCTCCTTCCTACTGCAAAACCAGTTCCTTAGGTGCAGCTTGCTCTTCTTATCTACCTCTGAGCATAAAGCCTGCAGACAATAGACATGATTGAATTTTACCTAAATCTGACTGTCTCTGAGCTGAATTTTGCTTGAAGTTAGTTTGCCAATGTGACTTTTTTTAAATGTGGAGAAAACTAATACCACATAGGTTAGACTCACTTTTTCTTCAGATGGAATGAATCAAACCTTGAAGGTACCTAAGATGGAAAAAACAAAAATCAATCACTGAGATGGAAAAGTTAAAATGCTGCCAAGGTTGTTCTTGTCATACTCTGTCAGTTACTCTGTCAGGAGTTTACAGTATCAGTGGTAAAAACCATGTCACTGCAGAATGCAGAAAAGTGGGGGAAAACAGAGGAATGAAAACAGCAATGCTTTGTAATATAAGCTTCAACTGATTTAACTTTGAATTTGGATCTGACTTTAGTGTGGGCCATGAGCGCCGGGAGAGCTGGTGAACATCATAGCAATGCCACTCACGATCATCTTTGAAAGGTTGTGGTGATCAGGAGAGGTGCCTGAGGACTGGAAGAAAGCAAATGTTGCTCTTGTCTTCAAAAAAGGGCAAACTCAGGAAGTGTGGACTGGATAAGTGGTCGGTGAGCCAGACTGAGCACTGGTTGAACAGCAGATCCCAGTGGCACAGGATGTAGTTGGAGACCTGTCACTAGCGGTGTCTTCCAAGGTTCAATATCGGGCCCAGTATTGTCACCTTACTCATCAATGACTTGCATGAAGGGGTAGGTGCCTCCTCAGCAAGTTCACTGATGACACAAATCTGGGTGGAATAGCCAATACCCCAGAGGGCTGTGCAGCCCTGCAGAGGGACCTTAGCAGGTTGGAGATGAGGAGAGAACTGCCTGAAATTCAACTAAAGCAAGTGCTGAGTCTTGCACCTGGAGAGGAATAAACTCATGCACGAATACAGATTGAGGGCTGAACTGTTGGAAAGCAGCTCTATGGGGAAGGACCCAGGAGCCCTGGTGCACAGCAAGCTGTGCATGAGCCAGCAGTGTTCCCTGGTGGCCAAGAAGGGCAAGGGTATCCTGGGGTGCATTAGGAAGAGCATTGCCAGCAGGTCAAGAGGGGTGTTCCTGCCCCTCCTTTCAGCCTTAGTGAGGCCACATCTGGAGTGCTGTGTCCGGTTCTGGAATCTTCAGGACAAGACAGACGTGGAGCTCCTGGAACCGATCTAGCAGAGAGTGACAAAGACAACTAAGGGACTGGAGCATCTCTCTTATGAGAACAGAGAGGAGACAGACAGGTCTGTTCAGCCTTGAGAAGATGCAACTGAAAGGGGTCCTCATCACTGTATACAAGTATATGAAGGGAGGGTCTCAAGAGGACGGAGCCAGGCTCTTCCCAGCAGTGCCCAGCAATAAGACAAGAGGCAATGGGCAGAAACTGACACACAGGAAGCTCCACCTGATTAGGAGGAAGAATTTCTTTCCTGCACAGGCAACTGTGTACTGGAACAGATTGCCCAGAGACATTGTGGAGCTTCCTTCCCTATAGATACTCAATAACTGTCTGGAAGCAGCACTGCGCTGTGTGCTCCGGGGTGATCCTGTTTGAGCAGGAAGGTTGGACCAGATGACCCACTGCAGTCCCTTCCAACCATGTCTCCTGTCATTCTGTGATCTGGAGCAGCAGGCAGGTCGAGGTGGTTGCCAGACAATTTCTCGTTTGGTTCATTCTGTGTTTCTAAAATATCACTGTTCCGGTTAACAAATCGTGAGGATTACAGGACTGGACTACAGTTTCAGTTTTGCATAATGCAACATATCTCAGGCTACCCTAATGAGTATAAAGAAAATAATTTCAACAGTATTTTCATCAATAATAGAAACATTACAGGCATAATTTTTTTATTGAAGCTACCAGTGAAATATATTAAAGAGCTTTCTGAGGCTATATTATCATCAGAACTGCATGCTGTAAAAAAGAAACAAGTAAAATGAAGCTGAAACATGTGGAAATAAACCCAAGGAATGTATGTCAATAAAACACCAAAAATTTCAAAGAAATGTAAAAAATTGTACTCAAATTCACATACTTTTACTCACATGAAAACATTTTGCTGTAAACAATGGATATTGTTTTCTTTTTCCAAAATGTAAAAGCATTTTCTTCTGCAAAGGAAAAGAGATCAATCAAGAAAGACTTTAATTGGAGTTAATCTCAAGTGGAAAGATCCTGATAAAATCATACCTGAAAACATGCAGACAGGATTTCTTAGAAAACAGTTCACTGATAAACACTCACCATGTTTGCTACATTAAACAGCACTCATAAAATAAGTTAATCTCATAAAGTTTGGATAGTCAGAATGATAGAGTGATGCAATGCAATAGCTTAAGGAACAAGCAGGAAGCAGACTCCATCTCTCATGAGTTACAGTGGCTGACACAGAAAAGAGAAACATATTTTTCTTTCAACTGTCTGTAATTAAGAAGCAAGAAATAGGATTGATGTCATACCGCTTTTGGCAATCTGGAAGTCTCATACTCAGTAATCTGTAGAGAAAATCAGTATCTCTAGGCACATTGATTAGATGCTGGTGAGTATTTCCTATCTAAATGTCTAAAGCTGGCTGGGATGAGTCTGCGGTAAGGAAGCTGAATTTGAGCATAAGAAAATGGGCATACTTTAAGATCACAAACTCGTTCTACCATAGTTGCTGCAGATCAAACTGAATTATTTTTTTCCTGTTTGCAGTTCAGTCATGCTATTTGAATTCTTGCATTTTACATCCGGTACACAGACTACACCAAGTTTACCAATGTATAAACACTTAAAATATCTAGATCCCTGCGTATCCCTATTTAAACAGAAAAGACTTATGCATATTTTCACTGTCTTTAGTGAGTCACTTAGAAATGACCCATGAACACTCAAAGACTAGCAATCTGGGTATAAAAAATCATATTCAGTCATACTGAGAAAACAGAAAATTTTATGAAATTTTTCGAAATTTACGCTAAAAACATTCTAAAAGTATTTAAAGGGAGTGGAGTGCATAATTCTCTTGGTCACATAGAATTACTGTCTCAAACCAAAAATTAGGTTGATTTCTCTATTGAATTTCTTTCTAAAATCTACAGCAATAGATAATTTTAAAAAAAGCTAAGATTAACATAGTTGAGACAATTATGCATCATTTTTACTATGTCTTTAGGGTATCTGAGCTTTACTTTTCTTTAGTCTCCTATGAATACATTCTTACATACTTAGTGTTTCACCAAATGATTGAGACCACTCAATCATCAAGTTATGGAGATCAGGGTTAGTAGCTTTATATGAAGAAATGGGCTTATCTTTGTTACTACCCTGAAGAATAAAAAATTGCTTAGAAAGCAAAATTAATTTCTTAATATTTTCCAGTTTTCACAGATACAAGAACACAGATCACTGTCGTATTTTTCTGTATATGACTGGTGCACTGTATGGGTCTCTTCTGACTCAGTCCATGTTGGAGACAACTGCTTCTTCTTCTGTCTGTAATTCCAGCATTCAGTGAGGAAAAACTGACCCTGTGTGTTGCTTCATACAGCTCAGAAATAGTCTCCAAGAAGGAAAGGGATGACGTATCTAAGGAATGAACTAGCAGCCAGCCACCTATGGGTTCTGCAGTGACAGACTCCTTGGCCCTGGCCTGGGTGTGGGCATCTTGGCAGAGCCTCTTCAAATACAGAGAGTGAAACTCTAACTTAATGGGAACTGAAGTATGATCAGCAGGGTCATCTTACACTGCATCAGACCAAGGCATTAAAAACAGATCTGGGCTTCTGAATCTCCTGCTGAAGCTATGCCAGTAGAAGGCTTTGGGAAGACAAATAAATCATGATTGCTTTAGGTGGCCATGATTTCTGGAAAGGAAGGCTGAACAAGTCTCCTTTTGATGAATGCAGAATACACTCTGCTCTGAGGTGACTGGCAGCATTCCTGGTGAAAGGACTAAGTAAATTATGATGCAGTCCAATGAATTAATTATCTGCTTTTCATGCCACAGCCATATACTGTCACTTACCAGGACGCTGGCTTCAAGCAATGTTTCATTTCCCATGCTCTAGTCTGAGCTGAGATCACATGGCTTTAGTTCTTGGACTGTTTCAGCACTGATTTGAGTTTCGTTGTTATTCTGCCAGCAGGAGTAAACAATGAGGCAAAAAGATGCCAACTAGCTGAAAGACAAGTTCAACTGCACTAAGTGAAATCAGGGAGCAGAGAAAATATTGTGTAATTAATTTTGTTAAGACAAGCACTCATTCAATTTGCCACTGAAATGTGTGCTCATTCCTTAGAATGAACCAAAATCATTTGGTCATGAGAAACCTATTTTTGTGTCAGCGTGGCCAAACAATCTAGAGAACTCAGTGTCCTTACTAATAAGTGTTTTTTGATATGATCACAACTTCTTTGATCCTTTGGGCAATGGATGCTTCTGCGGTGACACTGTATTATCACTGCTAATGCTGGAAATTATACCTCTCCCTCATGTCTGCATGTCTATACCTCTGTCAGGTACTACAGAATGTTATTGCTATAGTGACTGAAATATAAAAAATTAATCAGTAGTCCTGGAAGACAAAGCAATCATAGAATCATTTAGATTGGATAAGACTTAAGATCTTCAAGATCCTTAAGATCCTTGAAATTCTCAAGTCCAGCCACTAACCTAACACTGCCAAGTCCACCACTAAACACCATCCTTAAGTGCCACATCTACCTGTCTTTTAAATACCTCCATGGATGGTGACTCCATCATTTCCCTGGGCAGCCTGTTCCAAAGCAATGATGATGTGGAATTGAGGTTGAAAAAAAAAAGAATAGACTTCAATATTTCTTTTCAAAGCAGATGATATCTTATATTGTCTTCTTTAATATTCTGCATGAAATTAATTACTAGGTCAGACAGTCTAATGCATTAAATTGTGTTAAAATTAATTTTAGCTTAATTTACCCAGAAAATGAATGTCTTCTATTACTTCCTCTTGTCAGATGGTCTGTGGTCTAAGGGAGAGGTTCTGGGTGGAGGAAAGTCACATCTGTGAGAGAGTCAAGGGCATCTCCTTTGGGATCAACTCCATCTCTGGCAGAGATCAGGAGGAGTTAACAAGGATAGGGAAACCTAGGCAGCCCCAAATCATAAGCTGGGGACTTTTTTGTTTTTTTTTTTTTTGCTGGAAAGAAGCAGTTTTTAAAACTGAACTGATTACAGTCTTAGTATTTTGGAAAAGTAAGGCAACTCATTTGTATTCAGTATGTCTGAATGAAGTAGCAAGCAAATTAGCTAGAATGCTTTTTGTCATTTTTGGATTTATTTTTTTTAAAGAAAAAATTAATTCGATGTCTCCCGTTTACGACAAAGTATCTACCTGGTTATTATGTTTCACTGACCACAATTTAAAAGAAAAAAAAACAGTGTTGTGGAAAATCATCCAGCACAGTCACTGCCCATCCCATTGGCTGGGAGCTGGGTGGCACTGCTGGGGAAAGGCCATGCTGCCATTAGGACCAAGAGTCCCTGCTGGTCAAACAGGACCCTGATTTTGAGTTAAATTTGTGGCTGATCTCACCAATCCCTGGAGGCAGAGAAGGAGATTTTCTGTGTGGAGATTTTGCTGTTACACAAGAAGATGGTTAGGTACATAGTCACAGCACTTGGACAGTGAGAGCTTGAACCTAGAGTTGAAACATCCTATTTTATTACTGAAAATTTTACAAAACAGACCTCTAAGCAACATTTTCAAGGAAGTCTGAGAAAAACTTTGCTAGCTCTGGCTAGATTGTGAACACTTGAGATTTGTAACAGGAGAAGTATCTATTTCAACAAAAGCGGTTTTCATTCTTTCAGGCTCCAGCCCTACAGAAGTTGACACACTTGTTTAACTCTAGCAATTGATTTGAACAGGACTGTTCATCTAATTATAACAGATCACAATTAAAAATACCTGAAAAGGATTGGGCCCTGTGACAGTGAAATTCAGATTTATTCAGGAACTTTGCACTTCAGAGAAGAGTCACAAGTTGCAGTATGTCTGGCCTGGTAAGCATTTAGTTAATTACACCAAGTACAACAACTCTGTGAAGAGAGACTGACATCATCTTAATCCAGAACAGCCTGTAATCTGATGATTAAACCACATAACTAGAAAGCAGGATGTGCTCATAATTTTTCATGGTTGCAGTGAGTAGCTTCCTCTCCATGACGACTTCAACAATTTACCACCTAATTCTTTTTGAAGATCACTTCCTTAGGGATCTCTTCACCTCCTTCATCCTATCCTTTTGGAATCTGCTCCTTCACGTACCTCAGATTTAGCACTGCTCTATGCCTAGCAGGAAACAAGCGACTTAGAAATCAGAAGGGACTGGTTCCTGTACCTGAGTTTCAATAAGAAACCAATGGAATTTGCTATCTAAGTGCCCAAATCACTATTGAAAGTTAGTGTTAATTGATTCACTTCAAATCACTTGAAATATATGCATTTATTTCAAGAACTATACATCAGGACTCTACTGTTAACACATTTATTATCTTATTTTTCAGATCCTGGCCAAAGAAAAACAGCTTTAAGAGTCAAGAACCTGTCAAGAAGCAGCTTTATTGACCATGCCTTCAAAAGTAGTGAGAGCATTAAACATAATATTTTACTGGGAAAGGCTGAAAATGCGAAATATTTTTGGCCTGATACAGTAAATAATATTCTTCTTTGGTATGGCAAATAAAGGGATCTCTATCAAAATAGATCATCCCTCAGGCTAGTATATATTCTGCTTTTCTAAAAAACATGTCCTTCTTCTTCGGGGTACATTTGAGTGTACACGAAAGGCAAACACAGATGAATCAGATTAATAGTATTGGAGCATGTCAGCTTGAGATCCTGTAAGGATCAGCTCTTGCCAATAGCCGGCCACAGTCAGAGTGAGAACATAAGGCTCACATTACCCCCATCCGCCCCTGAGCAGATACAAATCTCAGATGTGTCAAGTGTCTGTTCAGTGCTGGTTAATCATAAGGACAGCAGTTGCTCTGTCAGTCTCATGACTGACATCAGTACAGCACCCACCAGGAAAACACATTTCTCCACTCGGAATAGCACTTCATGCACTTAATTTTAAAATAATTTCTGGGTCCGTCCTCCCTGTTAAATATTTCCATGGCTGTCTGAAAGCCTCCTCTTTTACCTACCAGCTAAGATTTATTTCAGTCAAGTTTTTCTTTCAAGGTTATGCCAATGCCTATTGATTAAAGAGCTGTGTAGCAACATCTGTTTTCAAGTTCCTTACCCATTTGTCTGTAAAAATTCTACTGATCGTTAATATATTTGAACAACAAAACAAGCATCAGAGTATAAATTCAGGTAATATCACATCTGAATATCAATCTTCTTTAACTATCTACATGGTGTGACTCTCATGCTTGGATATATTGATAAATACACAGATAGGAGGGAGAAGGAAACTCAGGATAACCTGGATAAGCCACCAGTGAAAATTATCCCGCTGATAAGTTTTAGCTGTTAGCTGTCAAGAAGGCAAGTTCTTGAGTATGCAGTCATCTTTAGAGCCATGAAAATAGGTCAATAATACTTTTAATTTGGATTTTTTCTTTTGACTTTTCTTTTAGTTTTGCATTTCATAATTAAAATGAAATTGTGGGTGGTTTTGTTTTGTTTTGATTTTAAGTTTGATGAATATTTTGTAAATCCAAAAACTGTGAATCATAGAAATGTAGAATTATTTGGGTTGGAAAATCATCTAGTTCCAATTCCTGCTGTGGGTAGGGACACCTTCCACTAGACCAAGTTATTCAGAGCCCCAGGCAGCCTGGACTCAAACACCTCCAGGGTAGTCCACAACCTCTCTGGGCAAGTCATTCCAGTGCCTCACCATACTTATAGTAAAGAATTTCATCCTAATGTCTAATCTAAACCTGCTCTTTTCCAGCTTAAGGACATTCCTCCTTGTCCTATCACTACATGCCTTTGTGAAAAGTGTTTCTCCAACCTTCTTGTAGGGTCACTTTAGGTATTGTAAGGCCTCTGTAAGGTCTCCCCAGCATTTTAGTCTTTGTATACTGAAATACATTTAAAAAAAAATAACAAATTATGTTTTCATGCATTTCAGTAATCATTTCAGTATTCACAGTTCCATTCCAAGACATACAAAACACAAGCCTTACATGAAAACATTTCATTTAAGCATAAAAAGCTATCTCTTATCATTAAAAAAGCTAAACTAGAAAAGAAAACAAGAAAGTTAAAGGTTTAATATTCTGCAACTATTTGGGGTTTGTAATGTTTGAAATAGACTTGTTATATACAGGGCACAAATTAAAGCTATAAATAAATATTCGTTGCTAGTCTTGATTGTAAGTAAAAAGAAAATACAAGTGTATTTTGTTGTTTTCCATGGAAACAATAATCACTTATTTATGCCTTTCTATTCCAAATTACTCCTTTGAATAATAGCCAGTAACATTGATCTCTCCTAGTAGTTCAGAAAGTAAAGGATTTCTTTATGTAGTATCTGTTTTCAGAGCTTACTGGAACATAAAAACAAAACTGATGTCAAAGAGCTGACTTTGGTAGCTAGATTTTCTGTCTGGCTCACTAATGAACCCATTGACACACACAGTATCAGTCACAAGATAGGATTGCCAGCTTTGCTGTCCTTGAGGGAGAATGTGTAATGAAGAAAACATACACTCTAAATATAAATCCCTCATACTTTATAATGCAGCTCTGAACACAAACTTATTGAATATGTCCTGGTATGAGAGGGAAGAAATAAGGACACTGAACCCTCAATTGCCCAATTTTTCTGTAAGTCTTCCAGAAATAGTTCCCATGCTGATTGGTATCCAGAGCTTCTGGAGACAACCGAGGAACTAGTATTTGCAGTTGGGTCTTGATTTCTCTGTTCCCTCTCTGCTCAGTTTCCAGCTGTATGGAAGGGAATTTCATTTCTTTCCCCCAGTGGAATGTCCTCAGGTGATCTTCTGGGAACCATTCAAGACTCTCTGGCGAGTCAGTCTGGTGAGCCCATGGGCTTAACAGTAGGGAAGCAGAGCACGGCAGTACTTCAGTTTTCATGGAGTAATGTAATTGTCATCTGCACAGAAAGCTTGACTACGGGACTATCACTCTGAACCATCATGAATAAGAGTTCAGTGGAGAAATAGTTTGGTGGCAGCTTCTAAATCCCAACTTGTCAGCTTTTAAACTTAAAAACTGCAGGCTGGTGATTTACAGTGAGCATAATGATAACATTAAAATGTTTTCAAGAAACTTTCTTCTTTTGAAGAAAACAATTCTGAGACCTTTGGTCAGTGAAGCTCTTCCCTTAGTGACCTGAGTGTAACATTACAGTCTCTACGAAACAAGAATACAAGTTCAGTAATAAAACAGTCCTCAGTATGATCTCTATCAGCACAGATGAAAGATCAAAAGCTCAGATTATACTTTCTTCTATTTGTAGACTTTAAGCCTAAAGCAACAAACAATAAAAAAGTAATTTTAAATGCAAATACATCTATAGAAAAAAAGTTATATTTACTTTCTAGGTATACTTTACAAAAGCCATTTATTCTACTAAATGTTGCAAGATTAGATGCTATTAAATATTTATAGGGAAGAAACACCTGTAGTCTTATGAAAAGTTCAGTATCTCTATAATAATTGTGAGAATGAAATATAATTTTCTTTGCTAAACCATCTCTACTAATTTTATACATTAATATTAAGATAAATAACATTTTCAGTAACAGCATAAATGACAATCCAAAAGAGGTATGCAAAATCCGTCCCGTGGGAGTATCAGTTTCCTCTTTTGGATCATATCCAAAGCTCTCAAAATTCTTTGAAATTCTTTCTAGTGATTTCAATAGGGTCAGGCCCCTATTACGTTATATCACTCTACATGTTGTTGAACCTAATATTGCTCAATTGTTGAACAGAGGGTCAACACATGGTAGTTCAGTATTTGCCTTGAAGAGATGTTTACACATAATTTTCATCTTTTTCTACTCCTAGTTCTCTTTAAAAGCACCAGTTTTTGTTTCTCATTTTCATTCTTTTGTCACAGTTGCAGAAAACTGATGTAAGCAGTTTTTAATTAAGAAAGGCTCTGCTTGGCAGAGTACCATGCCTTCATTCCAGTGTGGTGCGTCACAGGTTCAACCTCTGCCCAAATTAGTAGCAGCAATAATATAACTAAGAAAAACAAAACCACGTTCAAATAACTTAAAATGGAATCAAACATATCCATTAATTAAAACATATCTTGCAAAAACAAGATTTGATATTCAGCTTTTAGAATCTCCTGACACATGCATCTAATAGTTCAAATTTAACAAAGTATTAATTTTCATTTAGGTGCTTCCTCTTCTTGAAAGAGGATTACAAGTTCCATTGTCATAGTTGGGTTCTGTTTTTCAAGACTACCCATTTGGATACGAGTATGTAACACTCCAGCCCTGGAGCTGTGAGCTCATGGGCTCTGCTGAGAGCATTACTTTAATATTTAAGTATCTACAGGGTTCTTTAATACCTTATGAAAATGTCCAGAGAATAGGCCATAGACTTGTTCCCAAGGAGTTTCTTTATTAATTTAAGTGAGAAAATAAGGGAACTTGGCAACGGTTCAAAAAGGGCACTACACAAGCTAGACAAAATGTTCCACCACAATACCAACTCAGCCCGTATTAATCAACAACACCCAAGGCAATATTCAAACAATTTACCACACTTAAGTCAAATCCAATCCCTCCAGCTCCAAGCCACCCAAAGTATCTAGAAACGGAATACAAAGAAGCAGAGGGCGCAAGAAGAGAGAAGGAGGGAGAGACAGATCACACAGCTACCACTGAACCATTGTGAAGGACCATCTCTCACACATCCAGATGGCAAGGCATGACACGTGCCAGACACATGCCTTTGGTTTTATCTGCTCTGGTCTCTGTGGCCAAACCCCCCAGGGGGGACCTCTGACCCCCCCCGGCCACTCTGAGGTTCCAGGCCAGGGTGTTACATATCATCTCCTCTGTGTTCTCACTGTCCCTGCCAATCTGAGCTGGGTCAGGGGCTCCAGGAGCTATGGGGTGTTACAGTTTTCCTGGGATGTTTGTGACTGGCAGCTGCTCCAGGGCTTCCCATGTGGGCTCCAGGGGCTGTCATGAGCGATACAACATTACCCCACCCCACCATGTGAAGTTTGACCCATTTCTTCCCCCTCCACACACACACATGCACCCCCCGCAAAGTGCTTCTGACCCAATTATAACTGATCTGGTGTATAACAGAGCACAAGAAATACTTGGAAAAAATTTAAACCATTTTTTATTGAGGAAACATGTACTTGGAAGAACAATGAACAGTTATTTGTCCATATAGGCAGCAATATCCCACTTATGTTAGTAAATTCATGTGCATGTGTAAATGTAAATACGATCAACTAAACTGTGCCAAGTCCCAGATCTTGTTTCAGGGTGGAGCTGGGGCTGGCAGTGAGAAGATATGGTGAAGTTCTGTCAGCAGCTGCTTGTAGTATCCTGGTCTTCTGGAGGAAAACCAGGGAGATCGTATCTCAGTGACAAAATCTTCTGAGTCCAGATTGGGTACACATTGCAAACAGGGAGAAAGGTTATTATATGCAGGACTGTGAATGTTGCTTTACCTTTGAGGTGGTATCTCTAACAGAGGAATAAATTGCAGCTAGTCCCATGCTTTATAGATTTTCATAAAAACTGTCACATTATAACTAGTGCAAAAGGAATTTTTCTTTCACTTTAGGGTTAAAAATTAACCTGCTGTTAAATCATAAATGCACATAGTCATGAACAGAAATTTGCTTGACTATGTGTAACATAAAGAGCACTTCACGGATGTTTTAAGATTTGTCACTCTAATTTTTTTGTAAGATATCCAGCATGCAAAGAGCGCCCTTGTGATCTGTGAGTATAAAACTACATTAATTTATTAGATTAACAAAAGTAAGGGAGCCACATCTCAGGCTTGATCACTACACAGTCATTCAATAGCTAACAAAAATAAAGCCTTCTTTATGTAGCAGCCCAAATCGCTAGCCATATCCCCATTTAGGATGCCTTTCTAAGAATTAGATTCATCTAATAAAGGAGATAGGAACTGTGAATGTTCAGAAATATTTTTGACATGTGATTTATGGTAGCATTAGGTCTCCGATGCAACATAATAGAATGCTTCTAGTAAAAGCATTCAGAGCCTAAACTTAATTATATAACTATCTGCTCATCAAATGAGAAAAACCTTAATCCAAGAGCATGGAAATAAATAAAAGTAATACAAAAACCCAACACAAGAAGAAGAATGAATGTTTAATAATACAAGTGAGTTTCCTAAATTAATTTTGAAAGGAAAGAGCTGGGAAAGGTTTTATTTCTACAGGCATGAGGTAGTATATGACTATAGCTTGAAAACCTCAAGGATGTGAGAACAATACTTCATATTATAAGCAGCGTAACTGGAAGTAAATATTAAGAGTCTTACCTATCGGTAGAACACCGGATAAATGCTTCAACCCTTTTGGTTTTAAAAATACTGTACTGCCATTAAGCACTACAAAGAAAACCCATAGATTATATGAATAAGGAGTGAATTTGGATTTGTAATACAAATAAAAAAGTGCCAAAGAACAGCATTCAGACTCAAGCATTTCTTTATGGTGAAAATCCTCCGTCCAAAAGGACACACACACATGAACGGCTGTATCACAGGCAGATCTGCTGTGATATTTACAAACTCAGACCACAATGTTTTCCAAATATGCATAAAAGCCACTCACATGATGTGTTTTAGTATGAAATGCCATAAAATAACTTTCATTTCTTAACAATATCTCCCTAAGATGATGAATCTGCTGTACCTAACTTTTCTCCTTCTTACCTAGTGAACTGTGGTCACCAAAACAGGTTATGATTCTTACAATTTTAGAAACTGAGAGAAGTATTTATTAAAAAAAATCAGTAGACCACATAGACATCTAATCAGAGATATGTTAGCTAGTATAGGCTTTTTACATATAAGACTTCCCTGAAACAGGTAATGAGCTGTGGTAATACTAAATATGGCATATTGGGAAACAAATTATTATATTTTACCCAAAACTATTAATAAAGAGAGCATGTGCTTGGGAAAATCAACTTTATTATTACCTGAATATCATAATGATTTATAGTATGTAATTTTTTTTTCTTGTCTGGAATAAAAGGTAAAAGAAAATTTTCTAATCTATAGTATCAATGTATTTGCATTTGAACCACTGACTGTTTTTTCTTTTACAGAGACAAGAGTTCAGTCATAATGAGCGAACCAATCCTTTAAGCTACAATTCTACTGTGAATAGTAAATTCTGTATAAATGTTGTGCAAATTTTAGGGGCCATGGGGGAGGAATTTTCTCCAAGGTAGAAAAGTATGTAAGGTATTTTTATTTCAATTAAACTGTAAGTAACACAACACAATGCATGTTTGAAATCCCTGTAAAATAATCATAGTAATTAAAATGTAATAGCCATTATATAGGATCCAATTTATAAAATAAAAATTATAGTAGTGCATTATAGCAGTCTGGTGTCCACCTGTCCTGAGCAGTTATGTAGCAGGAACCTTGCTGGAAGTTGTCTAAAATGTAATAAAGTATTATTAGCACAGGGACTTCTGGACAGATGTCAAACTGTCTCTGCTGCTAAGTTGTTTCCTGTAGTAGAGCATACAAGCTGTGGGGTTAAGGCGAGGCATTTAAATCCATGATTTAAATCATGCAAAAGTCACGTGCCTCTGCTGCTGATGTGCTGGGAAGCATCTGCATTTCTTACATGCCCAACTTGCTTCCAACACAGTTACCTGAACATGCAAATATCTACCAAGAGTCGTGCTGCCCAGCAGTTCCAGTGAGCTGGGACTGTACCACCAAGCAGGATACCCAGGTTTGAATGTGAACCCTTCTAGGTTTTTGAAGCCATCTTGCAAAATGAGAGGCTACAGTGACCATCATGATTCACGATGGACATCTCAGAGTCCTGCTATCTGAAATGGCCCTTTTAGAATAGAGCAATGACTTTAAGTTAGTTAAGAGCATGCAAATGGCTCTATGGGTTACTGCTTTCCCTTGACATAATTTATTCTGTTCCACTGAATTTAGCTGAGTATCTTGTTTTCAGTGGACTGCTTGGTTAATGAAATTGCTGGTAGGATCAGTGAAGTGATTTCTCCATGCTCTGTGTATGATGACCACAGAAAGGGTCCTGGGCAAGTTAAATCTGAGTCAGCAGTGCCTGGGCAGCCAGGAGGGCCAACCATGTTCTGGGGGCATCAGGCAAAGCTTCTCCAGCTGGCTGAGGGAGGGGATTGTCCCGCTCTGCTCTGCACTGGGGTGGCCTCACCTTGAATATGGTGTGCAGTTTTGGGCACCATAATTTAAGAAAGTTATTAAACTATTAGAGAGTGTAAAAAGAGGGCAACAAAGATGATGAAGGGCCTTGAGAGGAAGCCGTATGAGGAACTGCTGAGGAAGAGGAGACTGAGGGGAGACCTCATTGCAGTTACAACTTCTTCATGAAGGAAAGAGCAGGGGCAGGCACTGATCTCTTCTCTGTGGTGACCAGTGACAGGATCTGAGGGAATGGCCTGAAGTTGTGTCAGGGGAGGTTTAGGTTGGGTATTAGAAAAAGGTTCTTCCCCCGCTGGGCTGTTGGGCACTGGCACAGGCTCCCCAGGGAAGTGGTCACAGTACGAAGCCTGACAGAGTTCAAGAAGTGTTTGGATGATACTCTCAGGTACATGGTGTGACTCTTGGGAAAGGTCTTGTGCGGGGCCAGGAGTTGGACTCGATGATCCTTGTGGGTCCCTCCCAACTTGGCATGTTCTCTGATTCTGTGATTTTGTTGAAAACAACAGATTTAGTGTCAGAGCCACCTCACTTGTCTTCTGGAAAATTTAAGGGAATTCTTCAGGGAAGTTCAGAGAAAAAAATAAATCTGATTGTAAACTAATCATTACTTCTGAGGTGCACAAAAGTTTTAAAAAGGTAGCTGATTTTTTCATTCCAATGATAACATGATAACATTCACCAAATCTTAAAAGCTTAAAAGCTGTGCTCAGCTGGTGGTTCATTTTTACATCAGAAAGACTTTGTTTTTTTTTTTAAGAGTTCTCTGAAAATGCCCTTAAACCCTGGAAAATCTCGAGATCTTACCTGTCTTCTGTACATTTGCTACCTAGCACAATCTTCCTGACAAAGTGCTGGAAATATGTATTTTACTTCAATTAGCTCTTAAATCATCAATTTGGGCATCAGAATGTCACAGTTATTTTCCAGATGAGGTGCTGTCTTTTCCTAAAATTGTGACCCTGAAAATTCTGTAAGCAAGTATAACCTGCTTAGTATGATGAATTGAGCACTGTGTTTATGTGTATGTTCTTTGTTGCTTCTTCCCCTTACCCATCAGAAGCCTCAGACTGTGTTGTGTACTCTGTCATGAAGAAAGGAATTTTTATTTTAATGGTTTACTGTGGGGGAGACTCCAGCTGGCCTGGGGTCTCTGTGGAATAGTTGGACTATGCTGGGAACCTTCTGCACACGTCAGGGTGATATGCACGGAAGGATTAGATGTAATACCTGGAACAGATATTTAGTTCTTAAAGTGATGAGTAATGTTTTCTGACATGCGCGGTTTGTGTATCCAATTAGGAATTATTTATGTATAGAGAAACCAATGGTCCTTGGACATCTGTCCAGACTCAGGTCTATAAGAATCACAGCCTTCTGATACTACTCTCTCACACACACACTCTCACATACACTCTCTCTCTCTTTCACACATTGCATTATTCCACCAATGCAATAAAGTTCCTGTCCTATTTTGGAACAATACGATGTTGTTTCTTTGACCTGCCTCTAACTTTACAACGACAGTTTACAGTTTGTGGGTGGATACTGTGCTCTTATATAACAAATATATTTTGAAAATTCCCAAATTAAAACTAGATCAAAATGACTGACTTGAAAAACAATTTTTAATACTTTTGGATCCCTGAACTTTGAGAATTCCCAGATGTTTACATATAGTAGAGCAGGAACAGTGCTGATCCTGTATGGGGACTGGGACAGGGTTATATGAGGTACTTCACAATCTGCTAGAATGTAACAGTCCCAGACTTGATGAGGTTTAAAAAGGAGAAAAAAAAAATAGAAGGCAGAAATTTATTAGGAAAGGAACCAATGAAGAGATCACATGAGCTTTTCAGAACAAGACAGCAACTCAATGATGCTGTCAGAACAAGAACCAATTTATCTTTTGCCTGTCCCAACAAATGCTTGTCCAGGTTATGATCCAACTGAATCACTGCCAGGCATGTTTTATATTTAGCCTGTCCAACTGAAATGCCCATGTCAGAAGCCTAAATATTATCACTTTTCTTTAAAAACTCCAAGGAATAAATGCCTAAACAGACTTGGGGTTTCAAAGTACCTTGTGGTAAGAGAAGTAGGCAGAAATAATTTTGGTACCAACTGATACCTCCCTGTTGGTTTCACATGAGATTTATAGATCACTTTTCTTAAAAAGTTTGGCAGTATCTGAGTATCCTGAGATAAAATTATTATATGCAGATTAAAATAAGCAAATGACCCAAGGTATTTATGTAAAGAGGAGACAAAAGTGTGACTGAATTGGAAAGGTCGTGGAAACGAGACACAAAAGCTATAAATCTATTTAAAATGAAAATCTATTGAAATATTTATAACTAAGGCCAGAGTTGAAGAAACCTATACAAATATTATCATTTTGAACAGCAGCAGACACCCATAGGTGCTCTTTTGAGAAATCAGGAAGAGCATGGCAGCCTAAGATTTACATTGTTTAAGTCTATAAATTACACTATTGAAACAAGCTTTTTAATTTACTCTTTTCCATTCTACTTCTGTTGCTGGGTAAATTCAATGTTTTTCTAATGAAACTTAGTCACATAGTACAAATATTAGTAAGCATAATGTGAAATATAATGATAATAAGATCTAGTTATGTTTGGCTCCAGTAGGCCAAAGAATATCAAACATTATCAACAGTGGTTTTCCTTTTATGGGGGAATGTGATACAGTTGTAAAAGAAGGCAGGGCAGGAAGAGTCTGAAGTTATGCTAAATTGGCTACAGCAGCTTAATTAGGGATTTGGACATAAAATGTTTTTTATTAGGTCCATACTTATTTTTAACAACTCCTGTGGCCTTTAAATTTGTGTAATACCCAGATGTTTCACAAGCATGTGTTATTTACTAAAACATGTTTACTACTGAAACACAGTAAACTAATTGCCAAATAATGCTCCCTAGCTGTTTTAAATGTCAATAAGTAACAGATATGTTTTTACTGGTTTATCACTTCTGTTTGGTGTGCCAAAGATTTCATAAGGTGACTAGAGGTCTCCGAGAAACCTCATCTCATAGAAGCAAGAATCCAGATGTTTGTTCTTTCATTCATCCTAGCTCCATTGTATGCCGGAGCTCACATCAAGAGTGCTTTTGAGTCCCCTACTTTGGAAGTCAGGGCTTCCTTAAGTTAGGCAGCAGCATTAAGCAAACATCTCCCTCAGCCCTCCTAATTGATCCTGTGTTGAAAATGATCACGGAGGTGGGTATGTCTGAAAACTCAGTTTGCTCTCTTCTCAGCCATCACAGCTCACAGTTACATAAGACTGCAAAAGGCAGCTTCAGGAAAGGTGCTAGCAGGGTACCGGAGGTGTGTTGAATATCTTCTTTGGTGCTGCCTGTGCTATGGTGTCAGTAATTTACAGCAGAAGAAGAGGGTGCACAGCATTAGCCTGCCGCCACCTTTACAGTCATGGCTAGGTTCATCTACTTAAGCGCTTGTTAAAAGCAAGGGTGAAATGCATGCATTTCATTTTGGTAGGGCAGTTTTATTGTAAACTTACCCAGCAAAAACTAATAACATTGAATTTTGTCTCTTCTGAAGATGATCATTTTACTGAGGCACACAGCTGCAGGCTCAGAAGTTCCTGAGTCACAAAATATTGGAGGCTGGAAGAATACTTTGGAATGATCAAATCACTGACTGAGAATATCCTATATGTTTTCTCTGTTCTGAAATTCCTCTACAGACATCTGGTTTTGGCCTTAATAAAGGAGACAGAGTCGGTGGAGATGAAGTCAATGGGCTGTCCGGTCTTGGCACATAAACCTCTCCTTTCTCTGACTCTGAGAAAAAACATAGTGACAGCAGAGAGATCAAGTGGTGCTTGGCAACTAGAAATCATGAAAAATAGTGAAAAAAGAGGACAAGTTCCAACAGAGAACAAAGAAAACAAACAGAACCTAAACCACACAGTAGGAAAGTATTTCTCAGTCACACATCATAACCACACAGAAGGCAGGACACCTACACACACAAACATTAATGCCCCAAAGAATGAAGTGCACCTAAAAGTAAGATGGAATTTGACCTTCACCTCAGTCTACAATCAGTCATTCTTGGAGTCAGGATAAGGATCTGTAGGATCTTGTGAGTGACTTTAATCAAACTATCCATTCTGCCCCAGGAGATTGACTTCCTTCTTGATAAATAATGGTGACAACTGACCGTACTGTAACTTGGAAATGTTGACTAAACCAGCCATTTCAGGTTGGTTTTATGTGACAAACAGAAGATGAATAGAGACTGAGGAAATAATTTGTGAATCATCACAGCTATAATGATAAAAACACCATACAGTAAAACAAAACACATTTCTTGACCAGTAATGTTCCATTTCATGCTGGCTTCATGAATGAATCTGTACTCCTTACTAAGCTGCTAGAGGACACCAGTAACCATAATTTCAATTTCACTTGTATCAAGTACAGTCAAAGATTATATCCCACTTTATTGGTGCTAATAATCATTACCAAAGACCCAACCTAGTGAGCTCTGGAATGTGGCTGAACTGTAATCATACTGTGTTCTTTCTGCAGCAACCACACATTGATCACAACCCAGTGGTGCATAATGAGAAAGCCCACCATGGCTACATCTGCCTTGAAAATGTGATCTGCAAAACATGAAGGGATGGAGAGAGAAGACTTCAAGAGAGTCCTAGGTAATAATCTACTAATGGAATCACTTCAGTCAAATTTCACCAATTACAAGGCAAGAATACATATCAAATTGTTTTAGAGAAGTGTGCAAAATCTCATGACATCACTGATGGAAAACAAGATAACAGGTGAAATCAAACAAGTCAATAATTCTGCAATCTAATAGCTCATACTCTGGTCTTGCATAAAGGCTGCCCTAGGACTAAATAAACCATTGATTTGTCCATATTATAAGGTGGTCTAATAGAGGGGGTTTTTTAGCAATTAGTTTAGTACTTTCAAATGGAATCAGAATTCATTATGTTTGCCAGTCGTAGTGTCTGTTACAAAGTACTGTAACCAAAAAATGCAAGCGTCTGTAACTTTAGATGTTTTCTACTAATTTCTTTGCTCTAGGTTGAAGACATAACATCATCATATTTCACAAGCGGTAGCTGCTCTTCTTTCCACAGCAACTAAACAATGGCAACTGCAACTGTATTTCTGGATCAAGGCATAAATATTTCTCCAACCCTCCAGGCCTGACACCTGTTAGAACCACCATTTCCCAATTATCTTTACCAATCTGAGGTGCTGCAAAGGCACAAAGAAGTTTCTTTTTTCAACACCTCCCTCCTTCACCCCTTTTATGAATGAAGTTATGCTTCAAGCAGAAAGTTAAAGGCTGCACATTCTTTCCACTTATTTGCACCATTAACTGCAGCTTGTTCACAGAACATATCACCAATTGCTTCAAAATCCTTTCTTTCTTAATGGGCATTTACGAACATTTTTCTTTCAACAGCACTGTCTTCTGCATCAGGAAGTTCAGGCATTCACCTTTAATTCTTGACTTTAGCAGCATCACGGTACTTAATCATCATAACTTGGCTGACACTATATCCAGGTCTTACCATCCTGCAATCTTAAAATGTCCAACGCTGGGAACAGAAACAAAACACTCTGGCTTTACAGAGATTGCAAGGGTGGAAGAAAAGCATTTAAAAATAATGTAGGAAACACTGAGGAAAAGTTTTAGGGGGACTGTGGACAAATTGTTTCTCCAGTCAGTTTTCCAGCTGTCTTGTTTGTCTGTTTATAGCGAAGATGAAAAAAGGTTTGAAAACAGACTGCAGGGTAACTCTACTTAAACATTTTATACGATCTACCTGTTAGGTGAAAGTATCCTAGAAGACATGGGCAAGACATGGGAATGAAATTATGTGCTTGCTTTCCCTCCAGCCTCACTTTGTTCTGACTGTAAAAGTGGTCACTAATGTGTTTGATTCTACTGATTTCTTTTCATAGGAAACAAAGAGATCAAATGAAGTATCAATGCACTGAGTACAAATCTACTCTGTTACTGAGGTTCTTCCAATGAATAGAGAAAGTATGCAATTGAATGGATCATATTGTGAAAAACAGTGCATTTAAATGGAACTAATTCCCAAATCTCAAACCAAAACTGAATGATTACATTATAATGTTTATTGTATTCAATTTTATGGATGACTTTGCCAGATATGCTTTTGTAAAAAGCTATTGTATATGATAGCATAACATAAATCAGTCACATACAATTTGGACAAGGAAAACCAGAAGGATGTGTGATGTCTGTACTGAATTTGTGTATCTTACGCACAGGGAGCTTTTCTGATTTTGATTTTCATGAAACTGAAATGTGATTCTAAACATATAAAAGAAGCCAAGTTTAAAAATGTGTTATCTTGGCCACACCGTACATGTAAAACCTTGGGATGTAAGTTTTAACCATTTAAATGCCCACTTTGAATGAAGAGATGTCATTTTGTAAAGAAAATCATGGCATTTCTCCCCCTGCACTTTTATTCACCCCAGTTCACTTCAGTTCAAAAAAACTGTCAACTGAGAAAATCAACATTATTTTATTTGTCTCTTTTATTTTTATTTTTATTGCCAACTTTTTAGAAATCATTAATTCTTCAGAAATGCTTTTCTGGTGCTGGGGTGGAGGAAGGTACATTATTTGTAAAACTGTGGCTTCTCTACCACGTAGAGATTTAGTAAATTTACCAATAATAGGTTCAATGGTCACGATTAAATTTATGAACTCAGACAAATCTATCCCCCAGATTAATTTGTAATATTTATGATTTTTATAGTCCATCCTATGCTCCAATACTCACACTGATGTTCTTCAAACAGGCATGATTACATTATGTAGTCGATTATACTAAGAAAGAGAGGTTTTAAGGAAAAGTGAATCACAGGATTGGAAGGGAACTCCTTGATTTTGAAGTCCAGCAACAACATCATAAAATTCCTTTATAATTTTTTCTGCTTTATCAAACACAAGTGGCTCATTAGACCAGAGCTGTCAGATGCCAGAGCAAACTGATTTTCCAGGTCCCCTGCTCTGCTCTTGTAGCACACATAGTAGTAATATCTCATGCAAGGGCCATGCAATTAGCTGGCTTTAGCTCACTTATACTAGAGACATAGACAGAATTGTGACAGGGCTTTGATGGACATAAGATAGAAAATGACCTTATGATAGCAGAGGCAGAGCTCAATGAATGAGAAGAGAATGGAATAACTTGGCAATGACACAGGTGAAAGCTAAAAGTTAGCAACAATGTAGGCTGACCCTTTCCCTTTCTCTCGACAGTGTAGAGCTGCCACAGAAGTTTCATACCAGTGAATTTGGCCTAATGGCTTCTCTTAAGCACATATTTCATCTAGGGGAATATTTTTAGATCTTCCAAAGGCAGGAGTTACATCCAGAAAATAGAATAAGAGCAAGCAAGACAAAATAACATTTCACATGTGCTTGCTGATCTTTTCTTGGTTAGGCCCTTGAGGTTTATAAAGGTGAGCAATAAAAGCTGGTGTTGTTGAGTATCCATATCCTGTACAGCATTTTTTAAAGGCAGGTAAATGTCTGCAATAATGGACAATCAAAACAATATAGTCTTGCCTCAGAGCATTTTTTAAATTATTTTACTAGGCTATTTGCATTAATATTAGAATACAAAAAAAAAGGTCATTTTTACATTATTTTTTATTGGTCTTCATGATTTTGTCACCAAAACCTTGCTGGTGACATCAGGAATATATTTCTATCGCACACCTCCATCACTCAGCTTGCAGCACTTTCTGGGGGGCCAGGTGTCTCCAATTTGGAAGAAATTATTAAAATCTGTTCAGCTGGTTCTGCATCAAAGAACTCTGTAATTGCTTGGTTCTAGGGCTTTCTGCCATCTGAGGTTGAAATAGCAACCATCTGTTAAGAATTGCTACACTGAGTAGTTTTATTCTTATTTTGCTGAACAACAACAGAAAAAAAATCTTTAAAAAACAAAAACCTACTTAGTTATAGCTTGGTTTTGAATGAAGTTATGAAGCATGCATCATCTCATCTTCTTGTTGTCAAGTTTCTGCACGGGTTGATTGTACAGCAGAAAGAATGGTTTCCTTACCATGAAATATTGCTACTTCACGCTAATAATGACTCACAGGAATAAGAATAATTGTTTTCTTATTATTCACTCGTCAATTCACAAGATGCTGAGAGCTCCACAGATTAAATTAAAAGGAATTCCTGGTCTAGGAAGCAAAGGATTTGAAGAATGGTCTTCTCTATAAAACAGTTTCTCTAAAATGAATGTTCACATTCTACTATCTATGGTCACTTTGTATTTAGGAAGAGATTTAACTTGAACAGCTTGTACCATCTCAAAGTAAAGTGTCTAATCAAAACCTGGTCCTCTGGGTTTCTTCTATAGTCAATCCTAAGACACAAACACATCCACTGAACAATTCACCTTAAAGTTCATATTTAAACTGAAGGGGTAAATCAGCTTGTGGAACTGTCTCCATCTATATGTTTATACGCTGCAGCAATCCAGCTTTAGTCCCTTTCTTCGTGTTTCTGTGTGTTCTGCCATAAAAGGAATTGCTTCATTTCTCCAAATCTTTATGTGATTTTCCATTTTTGCAACTGCTGAGGCCACATACAAATCCTTAATAGAACTTCATTTTCAGGCACTAACTTCCATTGCATTTAACAATAGTGAAAAAAAGATTATAGGGATATAACTAGTATTATAATGTATACACATGCAGGAATATTAATTCTATGATTTCTAGTTTCTGAAAATGTAAATTTGGGGGGTTGACTTTGTTGGGGTTTTTTTTGGGGGTTTGGGGTTTTTTTTGGTGTTTTGTTTTGTTTTTTGGTGGTTTTTTTTTAAATATTTGTGCGTGGGGAATGCAAAGAAGGAGATAGTACACTCTGTTGTCTGAAACATCTCCCATCTTGAATGATAGGCACATAATATAACTTTCCCCTAAAAGACTCTAAAGACCAAAATAACTATGTGAGTGGATGACTTTACAACTGAGGAACAGAGGGACTGAGCAGTGAGTTACCCAAAGTCTCAAAGGATGTTTAGAGCAAGGGCAGAAGTCAACTCTCAATATGCAAATTCAGGCTTTTGAATTCATCACTACAGCCTCTTCAGCTTTTTTCTAGGGCTTCTCTTTGTCCGGTCAATGCACAGCTGCCAACTGTATCTCCTCACATCTGGAGGAACCATCACTCTGCCATCCATGTTCCATGTATCAGGCTCTTAGTATGTGGCTTTATTCCCAGTTATTCTGATACAAAATCTCTGGAAGAGAATACTGGAGATAGTAACTGCTAAATGATCACATTTACAGGATTTCAAAGGAAGGGCAAAATGTTGGAATAGAAGTCAGGAGATTGTGGTAGAATAAAATAGAATAGTTCCAAGTTTTATTGCTCACCTTTATAAAGCTTGTGGGCCTAATATGGAAAGTACCAGGAAGAACATGTAAAATGTTACTTTTTAACTTACCAGACATATAAAGTATTTTCATCCCTTCTCCCATAATTCCCTCTTATGGAAGCCTTAAGAAGAAGTAGATTGGACGTGTGCTGTAATAACTGCCTGCCTTGCACTTTTGAAGCAGGAATTGATTTCTTGTCCTCTACTTGTACAGTAGAACAGCACAATATGATTCAGTGAGTTTAACTCATTGGTACTTTATTCTCTAATGCAGTATTTTGAAGTTGCTTTGAAATTATTACTGTTTTATATATATAGAAACAAGAAAGTAAGAACTTCAGTTTTCATGTGTCTTTAATGTGTGCCTCAGTTGTTACTGATCCTACAGGACGACCAGCTAACTATGTAGTGTATGCGGGTCTTATTCCTAGGCCCAGCAATATGGTAACAGTTCAAAGAAGTCACTCATTAACTGATGCTTTTGCAATGCCTTCCCGTCATATCTTTGTACCATCATTAAGACATCATTAATTTCAGGCAGAGACTTGGTCAAATGCCAAGACATTCTTACTCTTTCCTTTCTGCTGCAAGGTACAGGGGATTCAAAATCACAGAGTACCCAAGAGCTGGGAGGTACCCACAGACAGCTAAGCAGACAGGACGCATTCCCCTTGACTGCCAGTAAGATGATAATCTTCTCATAGGAGCGTATCAAAATGTTGGACTCTCACGCAGAACAGTGGTGATTTCTCACTAGAGGGACAAACAGATGGCCATGAGCTTGTGCATTCAATCCATGTGTTTCATGGCATTTGGAAAGTGTATTTTACTGGGAATTAGGGAACCGCTTTATTCTAAAGCTCCTCTTCTTGATGGAGCTCTCCTTACCAGCAGAGTCCAGTGTTCAGTTTCCTCCCAGAGCCCTCTGAACAAACAGCCTTTTCTGTCCTGCCTTCACTTCAGGACCCCCTGAGAGTCTGAGAGTTGATGCCCAACCTAAGCAGACCACTCTCAGACAGCCCACTGAGATGTGGTTAGATCCAAGCCCGGACACCTACTGATACAGCCTTCAGTCATCCCACCTCAGGCGTAGCATCCTCTTGGGGACTCTACACTAAGCCACATACTTCTTGGTTAATTCATTACTGTCCCTTACTGGCTCTTAGATCATTGTAGTAACAGAATTACTGTGACTAGGAATGCTGTTTTATGGCAAAAAATAAAACTGGAGCTAAATTGAGTGTGACAGTGACCATAGAGAAGAATAACATTGCTAATGGAGCTCTCGCACTGCTCAGATTCCACAGGCAACACTGGGATTGTAAAACAACTTAGTTTGATTTTATACATAGCAACAACATCAAAACTGACAGAAACAAGGGCTATGAGCTAGAAACGTACCAAAACCATGCTTGTATCAGAAGAGTTTTGACTAATGAACTGAAGACAGGAGGTCTGAAGCGATCTATTCAGTTCTAAGGTTAGTAGCAGCACTATAACTTAGCCAAATATGATTTTCCCAGCTCCTTTTTCTTTTTCTCTAGTGAGGGAGCTGCCTTGTTTCTTTGCTGATGGTAAACTGAGGGCTCTTAATACCAAAAGAAACTTCTATATGGAACAGGATTGTCACAGCAAGGAAAACTGAGGTGTTCATTACTCTAATGCAGAATGTGCGTGCAAATACTCTCTTCATTTAATTACTTTTCACTGTAAGCTTGCAATAACAATTACCAGGATAATAACCAGGCACCACTTTACACAGAACATGGAATAAATACTCCTTTCTTTTCAACCAAGTTTTAAGTAGAAAAAGATACATTTAGCAGCAAACAAACCAACTGACCTAGTCAAACAGATAGACAAAAAAATAGGGAAATTAAAAAATTATTTTTAAAACTCTTAATATTGGGCTGTCAGTATCATCATAATAAAAAAGAGATAAATGCCAACTTCAATAACATCCAGCCACCCATGAACTGTGTTGGCACTGGTAGTATCTCTTTTGGGAAGAACAATAATCACAAAGATTCAAACTTGGAAGTATTCACAAAATTCTGCTAACAAAAATATTTAAGAACATGGAATCCAAAGGAAAAAGAACATGTGAGAGAAGTAAGTGTAGTACTCATGGTTATGCATACATAAGCCTATGTAGAAACTCTAATAGAGAACACTTGTACACTTCTATAGATGGTTTGAAACTTCCCCAGGGGAGATTTCCAACTCTTAAAAGGCATCCACACCCTTCAGAAAAATTTCCCTCAGAATACAGTCAGATTCAAATAGAAAGCCTGTAAAAATAGCGTGCCATATACTGATGTAACTCATCATACAGTCATTGGGAGCAAGTGGAGGCATAAGTGAAACTGTCTGTATAATTGAGTTTTTCCAGGGTTATTTTCTTGTTTGCTTGTATGCTTGTTTTTATTCAAACTAAGGAAAGAATAAACTGGAAGAAAAAGTGTATTCTGATAAGCTCCCTCTGGGAGATCTAAAATTACTTTTATTTTGTAGGTGTCTGAGCTTTTTTTTCCCTTCCTATGCCTGAACAGGGTTCCACTCTCTGGAGATGTGGCTCTTCAGTGTCATGATGCGTCCAGTCCTTGGCTGCCTGCCTTCTGGAAATATGGCATAGATGAGTGGCCTGAGAAACTACTTCCCTGGAGAACAAGAGCTGAGGGCACCCCGGCATGAATGACAGGGCTCACAAACTCCTGCAGAATCAAGTAGTATCCAGAAAACCTCCACATGTAGTTACAACCAAGGATGACACTGATACAGTCGAAATCCATCAGTGGCAGGAGAGCCTACCCTGATAAGACCTAAAATCCAGTCAGAGAATGTATACAATGCAAACCACCATGCAAGTTCAACTGCTGGCGCCAGGGTGCTGCCTTGGTGTTGAGTTGCGCTAAAACCAGCCTAGTTCATCAGGCATCAAATACACATCCCGCTTTTGGAAGCACGATTTGAGAGATAAGCTAGTCTGTTGACCTGTAAATCTGTGACTACCCTTCTGCTACAAAAGTCCAGTCCCCTTTAATACAGTCAGGTTCTTCTAACATAGCCCTTGGGTGTACATGTGGCGATTCCTTGCTTGTGCGGGGACGTCCTCCAAGGATACTCTTCAAGGCTGAGTGAAAGAGATTGCCCCACGTGCATTGGTATGGGTGAGTTACATCTAATCTCAATTTAATATTAATTTCTCTTTGCTAGTTTTAATATATTTGTTTCAATAAAGTGCACTATCCTATCTTATACTACCCTACTAGTAGTTGTAGATTTTATATTGTCTAGTAAATAATTCTGTTTAAGGTATTTGTCTAACTATTTGCAATAATAAATTATTCATTTTATATAAATATTCTCATTTTGCCAATCATTAAAACCTGCAGAAAAAAGTGGTTCAATCACACTTCTGTAATTCCTTCCTTAAATTTAAATTGTTGGCATAATCCATGACTGATTGGATTAACTGCACCTAGACTCCTCTCTGAGAGGGAGTTTTGAAAGCAAGGAAGTCTTTTCTGCACCTTATGACTCAACAGCAGGGCTTTTTTAATAAATCTTGTCTAAGCCTTCCACTTCCACCCACAGCACTGCCTAGCTTACTTAGAAATCTTTCCAAAAATGTCATCAGGAACCAGTCCTACATGCTTGAAAAAAGTGAAGGGGCTCTTTCTGAGCATGCTTTCCCAAAGGCCTGTAAATGAAGTTAATTTTCCTTAGTGTACTAGCTGATGCTGCCTGCTGGTGCACCAGGGCATGAATAAAAGGGCACAGTTTCATCAGTTTTATCACTTCCCTTGACTTGATGCTCTGAATCAGTGACTGGGACTCAAATGTGAGTAGGGATTAAAGTAAAGTATGCCAGTCTGTGCAGGGTCATAATCTTAAAAATGCTTCCAAACCCTGCATTTTTATTTCTTCATTTCACAAACAATTTCAATATATTATTATGCTTAGAGTGGGTCCTCAAAATCACATAGGTTTTGCAAGGAAAGTTGCTGTGTTACCACTAGATCCTGTCAAAATAAAGCCAAACCACCAGGAAGGGCAGGACACCAATCAGATTAGTGCAGTGTCAAGGTTTCTGTGTAAATCTACACACAATATCAGAGCAATGCGGTGCTAATGTGATACTACTGCTGTTACTGCGAGTGCCAGATGGGTGCTTTATAGTACCAGTACTGTCACGACCTTAAAAAATGAAGGTTTCATTAACATGTTCTTTGAATCTGTAACCTTACCCCTTAGAGATTATCTTTCGCTCACTGGAAGACTATTTTTTCTATATATGACTGATTTCTCTCATTATTTATTTTAATTAAGCTTATCTTGAAAATGAAAATGAGAAAGTACTCCTGTCCTTAATTATAAGAAGTGTTTACTTGACACTATGTCAGTGGGGAAATATTTTATGGTAACATAAATTTTGTGGCTTTTGCTTAAACTTTAATTTTAGACTGTCCACATGTATTTTCACCTTAAATCTCTAAGTGTCAGGTACTCTGGATAATACTCTTATTTCTTGTCAGCTGATCAAGGAAATTATGAACAGCTGGAGAAATGGAAGTTGCTGAGACCTTCCATATTTCCAGATTAGCCACTATAAAAATTAAATCACACTCAATTATGGAAGGAGTTTTAAACTTAAAATTCTTGTACTTTAGCAATATTGACACTGGGAAGACTTCACTTGCAAACTACATTAAGGATAGAATTTATATTTGCTTTGTCAAGTGCTGGAGATATACATCATGCTGCACACCCAATAACATCCAGTATAATTATGCTTTTGTTCTTGACGGCTTTTATTTCACAAAACAAATAATCCCTATTATATCAGCTTCCTTAGGGCAGGATATATTAGCACATATTAACAAAACCCAGTGTTTTGATTGTTTCCTTCTTGATGTTCTCCTTGATTGGTTTTCTTCTACTACAGAAGCCCCACAATCAGCCCAAATTTCCAGAGAGTTAAATATTTATTTTTCTTGGTCAGTTTATTAAGCCATATTTTGTGATTTGATTGCACAATGTTTAAAGAACTAGATTAAAGACTTTTACTAAAAGAACTGTACCAAAATAAAACATCACTGAAATGTTGTATTCTTTGTATTAGCTTCTCCCAACATGTCCCTCACAAATGACACACGCCTCTGATGCTGGAGGTGAGCCCTCATTTTGCTTCCCACTACATGCTTTCCCAAGTGGAATAGGGGAACAGAAAACTTTGTTTTCTTCACTAAATTGCTCCCTAAGAATGGTAATGGTGCCTTGAGAAGTGTTATAGCAGTTGAGTGGCAGAGGGAGGAAGACGTATCTGGGATCTAGAGTGAAAGGCATCTTCGGGGTCTGAACTTATATTTTCATTTTTTCAGACTGATGACCTTCCACTGCATTGCCCTTCAAATGTTCTCTCATGGAACCACTATAGGGTGGAAAACCTTTAAAGAAATATTTCAAAGGATTCTCTAGATTTACATTTAACAGTCTGCTATATTAATAGCATGATTCACTTTGACTCAAGTGGACTAAATGACATCATCATTATACTGTGGGAGAAAGAAGTGAAGTTTAAGCTGGAAATAATGTTGTTCAGAATCTTATCAGCAATATTTATGAAAGCATTAATATTACATCAGGGAAAAAAATTGAGCTAAAATCCTGAAGAATGTGTTTTATATTGTAAATTTCCATAAACCATTGACACAGAGCAGCTTTAGCATTTGGCACAACTGTTTTCTCTCTGAAATGCTGTTTATGGCAAAAGAACAAAAAATAATACACCATGTTTTGTTCTTGTTCTCAGATTGCTTTAGTATTGACTGATATATTTATGGCATATGAATGTGTGCAGATGAATATGTGAATTACTAGAGAGAAAATGAGTTAATCCGATATTTTAGTCTTCATCCAGATCCATTAGTATCTGAGGAAAACAATCTAGACTTTTTGAAAGAACAAAAGTTATTGTATTTATCTTTTATTTAGTCTTTTTGGAATCAAAAGGGAAATTGAAATGGAAGTGGGTTATTTTTAGCAGTAGCCTGTGCAGTGAAATAGATGTTTTGTTTTTTTTCTTTAAGAATGACTAAAACAGTCTAATTATGGAGACATTAATGGTATAATTACATACAGTGATGAAATCTAGGAGCAAAATTTATTTACATTTCAATAACAATTTTTCAATTTATAGCTGTCATTAGAGATAAGTTTATGGTACACACTATGGTATTTCATTATGTTTTGGTCGTATCTTTAATATGGAGGTGCATTTAAATTGTTGAAAATAGCAGCATTACTGTTCTCTTATGAAGACAAGAGTTTATAATAAATTTGGAAAATAATAGACCTTCAATAATGAAGAAGTAGAAGAAAATACTCTTTTTAAGACAAACTTTGGAGAATAGATATAATTTTAAATAAGAGAAGTATAATACTGGGGGAAAGCAACAGTAATGATATCTCTCCAGTGTGATACACTTTGAAAATTACTTAAATGATACGTTTATCATTATAGAAAACATTTTGAATGTTGTGAGTGAAGGGTGAATAATATAATTTGAGTAAACATAATTTTATACGGAAACAATTTTGTTATTCTCTTTGGCTCAAAATCTTCCTCATTATTTTCCCAAAATCTATTGCCATTATTTTATCAGGTTTTCCATATCAAACCTTAGAAAGAAAAAAAAAAGGCAAAAATGGAGAAAATATAGAAAGAAAACATAATTTATGGAAGATATGAAGATATTCTGGGTTTGGATTTTGGTAGGTTTTGGTTTGGTTTGGTGTTTTTGTTTTTTTTAATAGACACTTTCAAATCAGACAGCTGTAATATTAAGATAATTGACAAAGGTGCTAGCTAGAAATACAAAATTAGGAGATTTTATTGCTATTAATGGACCTGAAAATGATAACCTGCTCTCCATTTCGCACCCATACATATACACACTAATTATATTCATGTATTGCATGACTTTGGTCTACCTCTGTTCTTAACTGCTGTCTTTTAGGTGAATGCACCAGCTCCTCTGGGAAGATGCTTATCGCTTCCTAACTCAGTGCCATAAAGGGTCCATGTGCAGTGAGATTGGGCTTTATGCTGCTTTACTTTTCAGTGCCTTGTTGTTCTTGCTCAGGGATTTTTATTTGTCTTAGATTTTTGCATTTTCCCTGCAGTGGAAGTGTCTATTCATCTCCAATTGAAAAAGGATCTGATATGAGTAGACAGCAATTCTGGAGCCAGTTTCTGAATGTATTTGTCTTGGAGACAGTTATTACTCTCCAATTGAGAGATGTTCTCCCTGGTGACAGAAGATCTTAGCTGTAATTTGTTTCTAAGAATTTTACTTTCCTCTTAATTGAAAACTATCTGTAAAGTCAATAAACTCATTAGCCTTCACATTACAGCAACAATGGACTGGAACACAGAAGTTCTGGGAATCAAGTTTAAAAGGAAATGTGAAAAATAAAAAATGTTCACTGTTTTCTCTCTGGCAGCTCCAATGGAATTATGACCTGCCATTTGTGGTAACCAGAACACATTTTGTGGAAGATACGAAATAAATGTGTATTTCTGTACAGTATAAGATCTTGTAATACACACTAGATGATTAAAAGTTCAGAAGAATTTCTGCAAAATTCAATATACTGGCTGAAATAAGGTAGTGTGTCAAACAAGGAAAGATGAAATGTGGTTCTCCCACCACACTACTTGATTAAGGCATTAATGGAAAAAACAACTTTACAGAAAAGACACCCAGAGCTTTTGTATGTTGAAACATCCACCTCTGAGTCCTGTATGACGAGAACACATTATACTCACACTGCCTTCTGAAAGGCTTTCTACTTGCTTCAGTTGTTGAAGCCTCTGTCATACCAGGAGAGACTGAGAGAGCAGAGGTTCTTCAGCCCAGACATGAGAAGGCTCAGGGGAACCTCATCCATGTGAATAAATACCTGATGGCAGGAGTAAAGGAGAAAGAAGCAGTCCCTTCTCAGTGGTGCAGAGTCACAGGACAAGAGGCAATGGGCAAAAATGGAAATACAGGAAACTACATTTAAATATTAGAGAAAGTTTTTGTTCTGAGCAGGTGGTCGAACATTGGAACAGGTTGCTAAGAGAGGTTTTGGAGACTGCCCTTGAAGATATTCAAAACGTGACTGGGCATGGTCATGAGCAACCAAGTCTGGCTGACCTGCTCAGGGTGGGACAGGACTGGACTGGATGAGCTCCAGAGGTGCTCTGAGGTGACTGAAGGTGATGCAGCCTCAGTCACACACCAGTTCCCTCTGTTGATACTATAGGAGCAGTCTCATCACAACAACTTGTTAAAATTCAACTGAGATTATCTGTGGTCAAAGTTTCATAAGAAAAAAATCTTTCACATTAAATTTTGAATTAAAAGTGTCTATTTTTTATATAAATTATGCAAGATGCCCCTGTCCAGTATATTTCTGATCAGTGCTTGACATATATCACACAGTTCCTACTTTATATTCTAGTTCCTTCTTTATATTCTGCTATATTGGTGGCAATTAGTGCTTAATATCCATACCTAAAAAGAAAATATTTTTAAGGCACAGTCTTGCTTGGTGTAAATTTAAAAAGCTTTTCATTGATACAAGAAGGATTAACAGTAGCACACTTCCTTTACTAAGAACAGTATAAGAATACAATGTAAGCAGACTAAGAAATCAAAATCTTCAGAATTATTTAGAAAGATACACTTAAAGTTTATAAAACTATTACAAATTGTTATTGCATGGAAAAAAAAAGCTTTAAAAAATGTTGTGCAAGAGAGGAAGGTGAAAAGAGTGGGAGATGCAATATAATTAGTAGTTGCCAGCCAAGAAAAAAAAATATACAGCTTTAAAACTCATTTATCACGTGTAAATCAAATGTATATCTTATATACAAAAGGTCAGAATGGATTTTCATATTTTGAGGGCTTGTTTCCACATCCAGATTAAAAATTAATGTACAAGAGAGGTTATATAGCTTTTGGCTACAGTTCCCTTACAGTATCTTAATTTTAGATGTGTTAGAAGAGTGTTACAGAAGGGTATTTCAAGCTAATAGATTTATCAGATAACCAAAATAAAAGTGCTGTTAGTTCATACCATCATATAAAAAGTGCAGAGCAAACCAAATATATTCTAAAACAAGATGTTAACTTTATACTTAAAATAGAAAATGTTTTGGTGGAATGTTTGTATTTTGATCAAAAGGGGCATAGTGAAAAGTTTCTCTCCCTCTCCTCTCCTCTCCTCTCCTCTCCTCTCCTCTCCTCTCCTCTCCTCTCCTCTCCTCTCCTCTCCTCTCCTCTCCTCTCCTCTCCTCTCCTCTCCTCTCCTCTCCTCTCCTCTCCTCTCCTCTCCTCTCCTCTCCCTATCCAAACCCAGAAAAGTGCCGTGTCTGCCCAACATTTATATCATCTCTGGTCACTGACTTTGGACAGTGGCAATGTATGGGCCATGTCCAAGTTATTTTTTTACCCCTGTGTTGGACTTTAACAAGATAGAGCCTTCCAGAAGAGAAGGTGCCATTTAAATACTACAAATTATTTTGACCCATTGTGGAGAAGCTCCTGTTAGAGCTATGCAGGACTGTGGAGTATTCCCTTCTTCATGTCTTTTAGGCCATACTAAAGTGTACAGGAAATGTAAAATTTCACTGAGTTCCTTGATTCTGCTGATCGTCTATAAAGAAATGTTAGAAAGGAAGAGATCCTCACATGTGGATGTGCAGTCACATATATCCTTGATTATTTCTTCATTTTATTTCATGCAGACTGTACTGGTGTTGGTCACTAAATTTAATAACAGAAGCACACGCATCATGACTGGTATCATTGCTGGGAGATGTAATATCACATTTGAGTTTACATTCTTAAGGCTGATCTTCTTGTCAACTGAGAATCCATCACCTTGTTTTGACTAATGTTTTTTTTTTAATTTTAGTTAATGTATGTCACAGCTTGCATACCAAGTTATATACTGGCATGCTTTTGTAGGAGCCAGCACTGCTGTTATCCTGTCAACACCAGATTTCAGAAGGAATTCCTTTGGTGAGTCTGCCTTCAGTGCTGTGCCCCTCAAATTTGCAGTTCAGCCCTGTGAGGGTTCTCTTGCTCCTTCAATGTCTGTGTTTAAAGCAAGACTTTGTTTCCAGTTGTTTTCCTAATGCCTTTCACTTGCTGGATTACCGTTTTCTTTAGGGGCTGTCTTGAAAGGACATTTAAAAAGGTATATTTTAATAAGCATATAGATGGGATGGGGTGGGGTGAGGGGGAGCAAGAAAGAAGCAGACCTAAACTAATTTTTCCAATGCTACTATACCTTTGAAAATACTTCAGTAAAAGATATTCACTGAACTATTGTTCCATGCTATACATTTAAAACTAAAACAATCATGAAACAAGCATTTTAGGAAGATCAGTACTATCTCCTTAAATAATATGATACACTTGGTATTGTTTTATCCATATTAGGTAAAATACTTTCATTGTTCTAAATGAGCATTTGCAGTATATTTTGGATCTGTTACAAGAACTGTTAAAGTGAGGAGGTATTGAGGTGACCTGAATAATTTTATTGAAGCTTTACTACTCTTGAGTAACTTGGTTAACTCACACAAGTGCCAACACAGCCTTCATGCCAATCCACACCACACTAACAAGTTATTTTTCTCTCCCTCATCTAATCTAGTTTTCAGCACCTATACTGAAGCCAAACTGCCAGGATCAAAGTCTCAAGGTTGGAGAAAGAGAGTTTGAAAATTACTTGAGCCTGAGAGTATTTTGGCACAAAGGTGAAAAGATGGATCTTTGTGAGGAATTTACCAAAAGTGCAGGTCATGTAGAAGACACTGGAACAAATTCTTACTCGTATAACAACCAAACTGTGTTTTAACTCATAGGTTCCTTTATGTAAGTGAGAGATAGGCTTTGGCTGAGCATTTATCTAGTAGGTTAAATGTAAATGGATTTCAGTAGAGAACTGTATTTTCCAGACTATTCTGAATTACTGCTGGGATTTAAACTATGTGTGTCCCTTTCTTATATTAAAGAAAATGAGTAGGAGAAATATAATCTAATCACTTGCTGATATTTCATAGAGATGGGAGTAGGAAAAGGCTTTAGGTTTCTTCCACTGTTTATTCTACTTTATTTTTCTTCTGAACCTGAGTCTCTCTTCTCAGGAAAAACTGCTGTTTCGGATGCAGTCTTACTGAACCTCTGCCCAGGGCTTAAACCAAACTGAATCTGAGCCTTTTCCAAGAAGACTGGGAGGAGATGTGAAAAGTGTTTAGAGCTAAGATTAAAAAAATAAATGTAGTGTCTCTGCACTGCTGCTTTCACCTGGGATTCCAACTCAGGTCAAATGGGTCATCCTTACCACAACTCCTGAGAGGACCCAGCCAGGAAAAGTTCATTCTTCGTTGGCTGTCAAGGGTGACAAGGCATTTTGTAAGTGTCCTAGATTCCAAATTTGTAGATCTCAGTCCGTTGTCCTTTAGGACTAGATTTGGAAGGAACACCTAGTATGGCAGGGAAGGAGGAGGGAAACTCACCAGCAACTTCTTTCCCTGTAGGGGAAACTGGACCCCTGCCTGCCAGAGGAGGGATGGCATTTCTTAAAAGAAGGATTGTGTGGTTAGCTAAAACAGAACAAACCCAATACCAGATGCATCTTTTTCAATTACACAGGAAAAGTTAGGAGGAACATGAGATAGTTTTTCATTCTGTAGTTTTTCATGTGTCAGGGAAAAGACTCAACTAGACCAGACTAATGAAATAGGTGTTAAAACATTTCACTGTTCAAAGGCACAGCATGGCCTGTAAGTAAAAATTGACTTAACACAGTACTAGCTTGTGAAATCATATCAATGTATTTTTCCCTGTGTACTGGTTTAGTATGTTGATATTTTAGATTAGATTTATAAAATAGTTAAATTACTCTAAATTGTGTTCTTTTCTATGTAAACCTCCAAAGCAAAATGTTTGCTAATAGCAGAAAACAATTACAGCTCTTTATGACTAACAAATCTAGTGTGACCAAGAAAGTGCACTTCCAACCTACCTTGTAAACTTTATTTTCACTTTCTTTTATGTTGCCAAAATGAATATAGGAGGATTGAAGGGAGACACACGGTGGCAAGATTTGACCTGTGCAATAAAGTTTATTCTTTGAAAGTTCTTGGTATATAGAGTGTTGAATTTTTTCCCATATTTTTTCCCATACCTCTTCAATCTCTAAAGCTGCTGCTGCATGTCATTGTTTAGTTGTGGTAGCAGTGACAAGAGGAAGATTTCTCTCTGAATGCTGAAGAGGAGCCACATGGGCTCTCTCTCAAGGCACAAAGAAATGGTGAAAGGAGGAGGAAAGGAAATAGGGAGGTGAATTTTCTGTAGATGTCATTCCATTGCCATTATTGTGATAGAGTAAGCACACAGGTGTTAGTTGGATGTTTCACAGAGGGAAGGATGTAAGTTCTCTTTCTGCTCTGCTTGTAGAAACACTTTTCAAATCTCTCTAATCCAATAATCTGTTTTTGTACTTTTTCTTAATTCTGAGGAAATAGACACAGAGCTCCTCTGAAATAAGGTTGTGCAATTAGGGGGTTGAAGAAACTTATCTAGGCTTTGGATTGATGAGTCACTTATGGATAGGAGCAGTGATTTATGAAACATTCTGGCTAATACCTAAAAGTAACTAATGAACCTAAAGATACCATTAAATAGTTTAAGTGTAGCAGTTCTCTCCCCATTCCACACTTGTTATCTTTTAAATGCCTTCTTATTCTTCAACTAAATTAGCGAATTACAAGAAAGTGTCATTCATTTGTACATTATCAATGCAGAATGACACCTTTTCCTTTTCTTGCTCATACGACTTACTGTGACTGAGTCACGCTTAGATCTGTTTAGTGTCTCTGTAGAGATCATACTTATCCACAATTTTAGTTGTTAACACAGACCACTAAATATGTTTTTGGTGTTTTCAGCAGTTTCCTAAGACTGGTTAAGAAGAGTTTCCTGCTTCAGAAAGGAGATTTATGCCTTTAACGGAATGGAACACAATCCCTCCTGATCCCATCCTGATCCCTTTCTATCTTCTCCTCTGCCCATTTCTGTAAAGAGGAATCTGCAGGCATCCAGAGGAATGTTTCTCTACATTTCTGCGCTGGTTCCTTTTTTGTCTGCTTCTGCAAATTAAAGCAAGCAGACAATTGGAACTCAGAATAAGTTAATCTCAACCATATTACCTCCTACCTCTCACTGGCCTCAGTATCTCAGACAAAGTTAGTAGTGCAAAAGAACTAATTACTTATGCATTCAAGAACAAAACCCAACACTGCTATATGATTTTACCTTTTATTTTCAAGTTAGGTTAACCTTGTACTTCTCCCTTAATTCAAAGTTCCTTATATTGACTGTAAATCACCAAAAGGAGGAACAATACTGCTAGATCTTATTTTTTACTATGAAAGGGTTAGATCAGAAAATAAGTGGAAGCTTTTGGGTTTGGAGGCCTACACACAAAAATGGGCTAAACCAAGTAAAAACCAGCTCTAGTGCCAAATGCTTATCTCTTGACCTTTGACTGTGAAAGTGACGACACTGCCAAAATAAAGAGCATTACCTTAAGCACTGTATCAAGGGCAAGGTATCAAGGTATACTGTGGGTTTTAGAGTTAACCTCAGCTGGAGCTGGTTTAAAGACCATACGGTAAAAATGCTTAATAAAAAAAAAAATAATTATTTTTTTATCCTTTTAGGTGGCTTTTCACTTTGGGAAAATTAGTTTTCATTTTAAATGAAGGTTGTTAAGCTTACACAGGGTTTTTTTAAGGTGAAGTTTTTCATTAATCAGTTACCAGGTCAATGAAAATTCTTAGTAAATTCAGCTCTTGGAAGCAGATCTGTCTGTCCTGTGAATAGCTGTCGACTAAGTTAATTTCCCACACTTACCTTGAGAGTGTTCTTAACTGTGTATCCAATTTTAACATATACTTTTTGTGTTTTGTTAATATATAGATTCACCTTGCAGTTTTGTTACCTTCTTTGTGTCTACATTTTGTTGTTTGCAGATATCTGTAGACCTTTTACTCCCTTCAGCTGAATCAACTATTGATCCCTGCTTTGGAGCTTATGCTGTCCAAGAGGGGCTTGTAATTTTATCCATTATGGGCAAAAGAGAATGAAAGAGGGGTTATGTTTCTCATTTTCTATATATTAGGGGCTGGATGGAAGCACCAGTTGCTCAAATATTGCTTGTATCTGTAGATTTATACATATGGTACTATTCAAATTCTATTCATGTTGAAGACTGTTCCTAATTTTATTGATTTTCTAAATGAGTTCTCCTCTATCTCTACATGGTACTGAAATCTCTATAAGAACCAGACCAAGTTTCCCTTCATTCCCAGATCTAACTTACTTCAGGAGAGATAATAATGTTTTCTTCCAGAAGGAAAATGTGTTCATACTACTAAGATGGATTTAATTTTTTTTCACTTCATGGTTCTGTTCCACTTCAAGTGGTGTGATTTTTCCTGTTTCCACTAGCAAGTAGTAAGAATCTTAATTTCATTTGCAATTTAAACAGCTTTTATCTCTTTCATACCTATATGTGGAGACCTATTATCATATACAGACCACCAAGCAGAACATATTATTTGGGAAAACAATTTGCAGAAAAAATATCTTACCTGTGAAAAGGGTTGTTTCCAAGCTACAGGGGTGTAATATAAGACAGGTGTGACTATCTGTATTTGGGGAAAGTCTGATATGTGCTGAGCAGGCAATAAACAAAGCATCAGTATACCACCATACACATGAGGAGGTGCACATGTCCTGCCTGCTCTGCACAGACCTTGTCCTACTGTGTCAGAAAAGATACAAGAATGGAGCAGGGTCAGAGAAGGATGTCTGAAAGTGTGGAAGGGTTTCTGTACAAAGAACATCTTGTGTAGACTAGGACCTGTCAAGTTGAAAAAGAGATGATTGAGGGTCTGTAGCTGAAGCCTGTAAAACTGTGAGAAGAAATTGGATGTAATCAGTTCATCATTTTTAGTACAGGAACAAATGAAACTAGCAGTTAACAGGTTAAGACTTCACAAAAGCAGACAATTTATATACAAAGTAGTCAAACTAAAAGCTACTCACCAAAAGTTGTCACAGACAGTCCACTAGTGAATGAATCACGTATGGCAGGTGAGATATACACTGAGTGGTAGAGATGTTGATTCCAACTTGTTAAATTCTAGGTAGAGTGACACTGTTCCTGTGGAGATATTTGCCTGCATCTGGAAATGAGCGCTTATTTACATAAATGTGTGACACCAGGAACTTGGCTTACCTTGGCCCATATGCTTATCTGGCTTGAATAGAGATGTTCAGTTCCTCAGAGGTCTGGATGATAGAATTTTAAATCAACTCATTAAAAAATGTAAAATAGAGGTATGTAAGTTTTTGTTGTCATGTTTTTTGTTTAGTTTTGTTTTTCATTCTATCTTTAATAATTGTCTTTGTTAAAAATGTTGCATAAAATGAAACCTTGTTATAAAATGATTGTTTAATCTTGTATAAAACCAAGTCTATACTAATGTTACAGGACCTATTTCCATTTTTCTAATCACAGTATTTCTTTGAATACTTTCATTTATCTTCTGGCACTGCTTCATACAACATATGTCTATGTGTTGCTCCTTCTGCAGAAGTTTTCAGCCTGTTCTGCATGGATGTAAGAGAATCTCTCTTGCTGACTGACATGAGATCTTCATTCCTTGTTGGTGAGATGAACTCCTCCCTGGAAAGCCATATGGATGAAGGTGGAGACCACATTTTTCTTGGATTTAGTTTTGTTTTGGTTTTTTCCACCACTGGAATTCTGTCTCCTTTGCAATTCAGATCTTCCTTAAAACCTTCTATTTAAATTAAAGGGGATTTGCATATGCAGTGGTAAATGAAAACCACTGGAATAGATTTTATGTTTTGTTACATGCATGTAAATTGACAGTAGTAGCTTTACCAAATAAACCAGTTGCAACTTCATGCCAATAGCACAAGAAACCTTTTGTCTCTGGCTCTCAGTTTGAGGTGTTTTAACAAACTACCATCTAATCATAGCAAACAGGATGTTCTGGTCACCTTTCCACATCAGTAAGTAGCTTCATCGATACACTGAAACTGTACTTTGAAATTGTAGGTACAGTTGTAACCTATTGCAGCAATAAGACAATTACCAGATTACCTGTGGTAAAAGTGCCTTCAAGAAGTTTCAAGTTGTTTGATGAACATACTTGGCTTTCCATGAGCAGCTTTTATTTCTTATGAAAATGAGAGAAGATGAAGAAATTTCTCTGTTCAAACAAAATCTCCATCAAACAAAAAAATTACTGAAAAATCCTTCATAAATGATGCTCTCTGATGAGCTTTATCAGAGCTGGATGGAAATTGATGTGCTAGGATTTATAAATCTATGGCAACTATGCAAGCATTGCATTTAACTCGTCGATAGAGGCGCAATGCAGCCATTAACACACAGAGTATGAAATCAATGCTACACATCTCCTTTTAGTACTTGTCACTGGCATAAATTTGAGAGAGACATGTGGTGAACTAGTTGAGAATTTCACTTCCCTCCTACTTTGGATCTCTTTTTTTTTTACTTGAAAGTTTGATTTTCCTGGTTCCTGCCATACAGAAGCTAGAGCACTTCTAAGGACATTTCTCTTGCTATCTGAAGGTGTAGTTGCCACACTGTATGTACACAAATATATTTTACTGTACTTTTTTGAAGCATAGTTATAACACAAGGTAGGGCTGGGCTCAAAATGTGCTGCATATAATTTTTACTTTTTTTTTTTTTCTGCACGATTTAACACAGTTAATTGATGCTGTCAATAGCTCTAGTGGAGAGTAATACTAATGCTTTGGACTGCAGCATTCTGAGCCTGTTTTTAAATTTTAAGGTATTTTCAAACTTGTAATGGTGTATTGAAAAGAAAAACAGTACAATAAAAATATAGTCATTGTAGCCAGCATCAACAAGTAAGGTTCCAATTTTTCTGGATGTGTCTATTTAATTTCATCCTAGCCAAATTAATTGCGCCTTCATTCTCCAGAGTCTGAGAAGTATAAAAAATACATGAAAATGAGCTCATTGTGATAATGTACATTACCAGTAGAGTTGGCCTAATGTGAAAAATGTCTGAGCATATGAAGAAAACATAGGCCAAGTCCAAGACTGAAAGCTTGGCTGAGAAAACATTTTCATTAGTAATACAAATATAGTCTCACTGTCTATTAGCTAGTTTTCCATTGAAAAAATCTAGTCAGGATCTAATTTTAATGAGAACAGCACATCTTCAGCTGCTGTAAATTTGTTGGTTAGTTCAATTATTAAATCCAGATGAGGATTTAGTCACGTAACCTGTTCTCTTCAAATTTTTAGAAATTAAATGTCTGTAATAATCATTCCCACTTGCATTTCAGAACTTGGGTGCATTTAGTGCTCAGGAACGCAGAATGAAAACCAGCACTGGCTGATCTTTAGGGCTAGTACAGGTGTCACACAATCTTTATCATGGTGCATCTCCATCTCTGACTTGTACTAGTTCAAAATAAATGCTAGCAAATTAAAAGAAGAGCTGGAAATGCTGGCAGTAGCTAAAGATGATGATACCCTTGCATATGCTTTTTGGATGTCTTTGGTGAAAAAGTAAGATAAATGGTCTCTTTGTTTCCAGCTAGATATAAAATGCTTGTTCAAAGCAGCTCATAAGCTGAACTCTGCATCAGTGAACTCTGCATCAGCAAATTAGCCTTTGCTGAATATTATAGCCCTCCACCTGGGTAGGTTAATCCACTTGCTCCTAAGCGGCTCTTGGGGTAATCAGGTTTCCTTAGAGAAAATCACTTATTCCTAATTTTAAACAAAGTCTTAGCAAATAAATATCTGTTTCCAGAAGGAGCATACCAAAATGGTAGTCAGTAAAACAACAGGTACTATTTACAGTAGCCAGACTAATATATTGATTTCGGAAGAACCTTATACTGTAAGTGATTGTATCAGTTAAAGTAAATGTATGATTTTTACTTCAATGTGTTTATCATATTACAAAAACAGTGGCAGCATGAGATCATGAACCAGTAGAATTATGACTCTAAAAGTCCAGAACATGTTTACATAGCTGTAATTGTGAATTCAGTGTGAAAGTAATGCTGCAACGTTAAGCTTTGTAATATGATTTGTTAACATCCTCCAGAACCCAGACAGGTAGCCCCACTGATGACCATAAGGCGAATACAGGAGATTTGTTTTTCTTGTCAAGGAGTTAGTCAAAAGTACCGGGGCAAGTGGGGGTTTCAGATGTTGTAGACATAAACCTTTGGCAAAAGAAAATATTTAGATACCACTCCCAGCTGCTCAGGAAAGCCAAGAGGGTTAATGTACTTTTTTGACTGCTACTAACACAAATTTAATATCTTTTCTGATTACATATGTCTATAGGAATTTTGAATATCTCCATCCCATGAGATTATCAAAAGCTGAATAATGACAGAGCTGCAAGAGCCCCTCCTTGTAGTCAGAATTAAAGACTAGACAACACAAGAGAGGTCTTATGCAGCTGAAAGTTAATTTTAAAAAATGTGAGTTACTTGTCTGCAAATGAGGGTGATGATATGAAGTCAAAGTCTAATTTTAGTTGTCTATGGTTGCAATTCCAAATGCTGGGCACCTTCTAAGCAAGCTACAGACTCTCTCAATTGAAAAATCAAAACAACTGTTTGGTCTCCCACTGAATTCTAATCCACTGAGATATTTCCTTACTGCCTTAAAATAGTTTTTCTTAAATTTTCTGTGTATTGTATGCACCACCTACAGGAAAATAAAATATTCATAAAAAAGAGTTGTATCAGCTCTCTCTCTATTAGGAAACAGAAAACACAGACACCTCTCTAAAAAATGACACACTAAAAGGGAAAAGAAGAAAAATTTCCTTCTGTCAGTCAAACAGTACTAACACTGCTTCTATGGGCTGAGGAATGTGATTTCCCATTCCCTTGCTAATGAGCCCACTACCCTGTGTCCTTATGAAAATTAAAAATTTGTTCACCCTTAAACCTAGTGCCATCCTGCTCTTTTGCCAGCCTTTATGGAGAGGCCAGAAATAGTGGTCTCATCCCTCCCCTTCCCAAAAAAACTATTAATTTTTTTTCATCTTATCAGGTCTGACTCTGTAGGATAGGCCTGCATGTTTCCTGTGGTCATGTGTAGTACCAAGGGGACTTTCTCTACATCCTGATGCCTGTGGGTAGTCACCTACCTCTTACTCTGGTTGAGACCCAAGACATTTCTGCCTCAGTACTGAGCCTGCGGTCCAGCAGCCCTGATTAATTCTCTAGTCCTAAAGATTGATGGAGACTTGCCACAAAGCTAAATCAGAATCACATATTGGGAACTTAGGTGAACAGCTAGCATTATTGCAAGGAACAACATTGTTGTTGTTTTTTTTCCTAAAACAAGCCGACTTTCTGATAAGAGTACAGAAAGATAACAAAAACTTTAAGAAAAAAGTGCTCATACAGATTTTTTCTTTTTTTTAAAGTCATATAACTACAGAAGGTGGCCACCTTTCTCTTTTGGCTTTCTCTCCAACATTGTTGTTGGCTGACATTTGGTAGATCAGCTACTTCATCAGCAATAATAACTTGATCCACCAACTGAACTCTTTGACCACCTGTGTCTGCCCCATGTCACAGTCATCTAAGTCCATGCTGTCAACATGGGAATCAATGGGGTATTGCCTTCTGGTTTTGTCTTAAAGAGAAGGGAAGAGGATTTTTAGGTATCTTTCTGATAGCAAAATTTTAGCCAGGGAAAATGCACAGGATATTTTGTTGGTACTTCTGGGAGAAACGTGTGTTGGCTTGATGTCAAAATGAGATTTTCATTTTTGTTGATTGCTCCTTTTACTTTGGCTTTCTGGCTATATTTTACTAGTAATACAAAATCAAGTGCTGTTTTTACTTTCAGTTGAACCAGGGTTTTACCTCAAGTACAAATCACTGACAGAGGATACTAGGAAACATTTCGAAGACTTGGTTAGGTCTGAAACTTCCTGATGAGTATCAGAAGACTAGGGATGGGAAAATGAAATAAAGAAAAAGAGAAAGCTCTATTGGAATTTCAAATATTTGCTATCACATGAAAATCAAGCTAATAAGATGATTTTGCCCACTTTGTAACAGGCCTTTCATATACTAGAACAAAACAAATTACAGCCTAGAGTTTAACACAGAGCTGTGTTGCTACAGGATCTTCAGTACAATCTTGAAACACTTCAGTGTAGCAGAAGCAAAACTTCTCTGAGTCTCTGAAAGCCAGAGTCCATTCCCTCAGATGAGGTGACAGGAATAAACCCAACTTTGGCTTTCAACCTGCCTCAAATAATGAGCAACATCAAGCAATAGGTCACCTCAAATGTTTTCCAGAACTAACCCGGGGAGATACGTTGTAAATCTACAGCAAATGTAGAAGTTTTACTGTTTTATTACTAATGACAGTTTATAAAATGGAATTGAATTGTTATAATAGCACAATATAATAGTTTATGGTTGAAAGATTAAAAGCAATATCTTTCCCCCTCATTTTTGACAGTACCACCTAATTCTATAAGGAGCAAATCTATGAGGCTATTTTTATTTGTTGATAACTGCAGAATCAGCTTTTTTTCCTTGACAACTAAGCCTTTTTGAACTTCATAACTAGAATAAAATGTCGTTGAGTCAATTTTAAGTATGCGCCTGCAGTTCAATTCACATTCAGATATTTTTTTCTGGGACAAGTTTCATTTACTCATTTGTACAGTTCCTTAAAGAAATTCAGATTTTTAAGAATGCTTAAAAGATGTAAGTATATAATGCCCTCATAATTTCATAGGATCTCTCGACGCCAGTCAATCATCTTAAATTTAGGAAAAAAAAATGCAGGGCTACACCTCCTTCAAAATACGTGCTATGATGTAATGTCTCTTCAGAACTACTTTGATGAAAATGTTCTGCTTTATATCATAAATTCAAGAAAGCTGCACTGCTCACAGGAAACATTTCCGTGCAGAAAACTGCAATTCTTATGATGTTTTCAATCAGTTTGGATTAGGTTTGTAGATGCTGAAGTTTAACTGAGAGTTGAGTGCCATGGGTCCTTAAGTATCTGCAATTTTGTGTGTTATAAGGAACAATATCTGATGATTTTGTTAAAGAAAACTCAGCTTGAGTGTCATATCATTCTTAACTGCCATATCATTCTTGACTGTCATACCATTCTCCATAATATTTTGTCATATAATGGGTGTACAGATATTTTATATAAATATGCCAAAATATTTTAAGGTAAGAGAGAGTATATAGTGCAGACAACTTAGAGAAAATAACTTAAGATCCTGAACTCAATATTTATTTCTTAACAGGAATACATGACTTCCACAGTCTGGCAATGCCAGTGACATGCAGATGAGGAAGAGGCTGTCAAGCTCAGTAAGCAAAATGTAAATTTTGCTGCAGCTATACCAGTGACTTTTCACAGCTGGCTGAAAAATATATTCAGTGGCTACTACGAATGAAAAGGAGGGAAACATCATGAGGTAAAAAAGTAGATTAAGTGTCTTAATTAAAAATGTCTCACATTAAAAATCAAAACAAAAACTAAAAGCAAAGAAACAAACAAACCGGTTTGAAGTACTAAAATTTTTGTATGGTTTCAATACTCTTTCCCCCTGCTCACTGTATAATAAAATCAAAAGAAAAAACTGACTAACTACTACTAAAAATGATACATAATGAGCTGTTAAAGATCAAAGGGAAATTGAAGCTACATAGGAAGATAGCATGTTCTTTCTTATCTCCATTATTGTAACCTTACATGTTTCAGAGGACATTGGACAGTGTTCAAGTGAATAAATGATGAAACAATTTTTTATTTCTGTTTCAATGTTTTTACGTTTCTGTTTTAATTGATAACTGGTTGGTAAACATCTGTTTGGATCCTATTTTCTATGGTATGTTTCTCAAGCATATTTTGACATTTTCAAAATTGCAGTCCTTATAAATTTTAGGATTGATCAATATGCACAATTAAAAAGGTTTTTGCTGTGAACATGAAGAAGTGTCTAAGATAGTGTATTGCACACAAACTATACAAATGAAAATATTTGTTACAAAATTTTAAGACTAGCTCAAGGCAGACTGAGAATATAGTTCCTTACTTTTAGCTATCTTATTTGTGGATGCAATTTCTATCCAATGTTACAATCAAATAGTTTTAAAATATACAAGATTAATTTAAAAATATTATAATATGAAACTGTGCTTAAAACCAAGGTTTTAACACGAATTTTTATGAAGGTTTTTTTAAGGATTTCTTCATTTAAGTGCAAATGTCAACCAAAATTATTTTGGCTTTATCTAGTTGAAAACAAATACTTAACACAGAGTATGCAGTTTAGCCAGATAAAGAACAACCAAGGGAACATTGGTATGAAATAATTCTTTTTTCTTAAAAAAACAACCCTTCAGTTAGGATTTTGGCCCTAATCCTGTCCTCATTAAAACCAGTGGCAAATATACCATTGCTTTTAATATAAAAATATTAATGGCTTTGTGACATTCCAGTGATACTGGAAAGGAAAGCAATCTCCCCAGAATCTCTATGACTGATTAAATGGAAGACACATGCATAGAGCTTGCCGAAGGATATCCAAAAGTATTCTTGGTTCTCAGTGGAAAAAAAAAAATAAAAAAATCATGCTTGACATGAACTGAAAGTCCAGTAGTGGAACCCAGAGAAAGTGAGAGATCTTGGGGACCTTTTTATCCAAGTGATCTCAAACTAACTGTCCAGTAACAATAATAGGCTACATAATCAAGGACTGGGTGACAGAGGGGTGTCGTTGATGTCCAATTGCAGAAAATTTCCTGATTTGCAACTTTCTTCCAAAGCATCCAAAAACGTGACAAGAGGGCTAAAAAACCAAGGATATTCAAACCAGAAGGATGTAGGCCAAAGGGTCTAACAGACCCCTCTACTGCCTGCTGAATGGGGGTGAGCATGGCAGAGCTTTTGCCTTCCCTGCTCTCTGCTAACCCGACACAGGCCAGTCCTGACCAGGAAGTCATCCAGGGGCACCTGGCTGTTCTGTTTCCAGTTTTTCAGATGGAAAATTTGGGTTAGATATAACAGCCCATTGATGCAGCCTCCGGGTTTGCAGCAGAGAGCTGGGTCACATCTGGATAGTGCTGGCCATGGGTAAACTGAGCGGCACCCACCTGAGCAGGACATACCCTTTGTGTCCCATGACACCCAACAGTAGTTGAACCAAATTAAATACTCTTCATCTTTATGAATAAAACAAATGAAAGCAAGGAAGAAGAAAGGAAACAGACTAGCAGCTTTTGGTTTTGCCTTGGACTGTGGATCTTCTTAGTGAAGAACATTGACTCATGTACTAAGGTGTCATATAAAGACATGTTTTGGAAACAATTTCTTGTGAAGAGCTAACAAGTATTTTAATTTCAGTTTTAAGATGGATTTACATTCAAAGTATGTCACTAGTAAAAAGGAAATATGTTTCCCACTCTGTTTTAAAGTGTTAATAAGTTATTGCTTTGATAATTTTAGACTGAATTTGGGGTATTTTTGAAATCTGCCTTTATTATACAACAAACTTGAGAAAATACTTCAGCTTGACCTCTTCTCCATGAAAATGACAGTGTGTAAATCTACACTTCTGGCTAAGGAGGAGGATGTTATAAATGAGCTCTGACAATGTGACTTGAAAATTGAAATGTCCAGACATGAGTCTGTACATATTGTTTAATCCCTGAGTTTATAGCATTAGTCTTAGCTGGTAATAAAAAAGTTGTCTAATATCCTTCTTGACTGATCAAGTCCTTGTGGTAAATTACATAGATATGAGGTTATGCACAAAAACTTCTCAGAATCATCATAAATCAAATACACTGAAATGGGTTGGGAAGTAGGTAACATGACCTTTTTTACTACCACACTTTATTCTGTTTATGTTTAATTCAGAATACATGTCTCGAACAGGCTTAATAAAAATCTGATCTTTGTGATCATTTGAGGGGATGAATTTTATTTTTATTGTGGATAAGCAACCTAATGGAAGAAATAGAAAAATAAATGGAAGGAGTGACTTTTACCAAGGAGATGTATAAACACATTAAAGAATTTTTTAAATTATTTAGCTGAAATAAATTTAATTCTGAAAGCCAAATGAGTTGTTTGCCATAGATGAGGCGACTGTCAACTTGAACAGTACAGCTTTTACAAAGCTGTTGCTAACATAGCTCTAGAATATTTAAACTGACATTTGCTTTGAAATTAAGACCACCTTTTTTAACTGTATATTTACCTTTTATGCATTGATTTATTTTTTTTTAGTGTGAAGAGAAATGTATTTTTTTGTTATTATCTTGGTATTTTCTGGTTTGTGATCACAGACATAGGATATGCTGTTACAAGTAGGAAGTTGTCAGCTTGAGCTACACGTATCACAGTTGACAGAAACTTCCTGAAGCCCATTAATCCACTTTGATAACCACTGCTGTTCCAGTTACTCCTATTATATCAAATTCAAAATTATTCTCATGAGAAAATGATGCAGGTTTTAATCATCCCATGAAAATTACTTGATGCCTGTAATAGAATTACTTCTGTACAGTAAAGAATTCAGGGTGATGGTTTCAGTGTACCAGAGATTTCCAGTAAAGTCTGAGGAAAAGAGGCCACTGAAGTCAATAATCCCTGAATTAGAGCCTTTGAATTTCGTTCATCTCTTATCCCAAGGGTAAAATAACAGTTCTCCAGAATAAATAAACGGAAGACTTCTTTTAAAATAGAATAAAGGGTCAGGACAAATTATCTTCGGTTCTCCTGTAATGAGTATATAAAGTTTGCTCAGAGCTCTACCACAGGAATAAAGACTAACAAACAAAAATTCCTCTTTGCTTATGCCTATGATTCAAGCAAATGTATACAGTCCTTGTGATCTCCTCCATGACAGCTCTTTTTGCCTTAATTAGTCTAAAATTTCTTGGTCTTCTGACAGGACTTTGGTGTCCATGCAAGCAAAAGAGACAGGGGCTCCAAAAATGCTGGTATCTGGAACCGCCTTACGTTTTCTTGTTTCTGTTGTTGCCCAGATAAATATTGCTCTGTGCTCAAGAACATAAATAAAGCTCTAAGGCTGAAGGAAATCAATAAAAAAATTCTAAACATTTACCTGGATATTATTCATCATCTCTCTTCTGCTGTCAGACACAATGTATAACTCAAGTTTGCAAACTGCAGGAAGTGAAATGCTCGGAGAGCAGATCCATCCTGGACGGTGAGTGGGAACAGGTTCTCCTGTCCTCACTTTCAGAGGAGGCAGGGGCTGGTCTGCCTTTTCCCATGCCCAGCTGCAACAGACTGTCCTCCATTCCATCCTCCTCCTCAGGTGCTGCAGAGGAAGGATGTTCCTTCAGACTTCCCTTCCCCAGCTGGTCCTTTCAGCCTCTGGTGGATGAGGAAGCCCTTATGTCTGCATCAAGTCAACACCAGCATTTCCAGGGGATTTAAACTGATTATGGAGCTAAGACATAAGGTGAAAGGGCAAATACCTTGGGCTGGGGAGACTTGTATCCTATACCAGAGATGCAGAAAATCAGACCAGGTAGGAGGGGCTGTGGGCAGTGGAGGCAATATCTCAAGGAATGGGGCATGGGCTTGGGAAGAAATGCAGATCGGGGGCTGTGAATACTCAGGGGACACTTTTTGCCTTGAAGAGCAAGCTGTGAGCCTGACAGTTAGTTGCATATATTGACTATGCTGGTAGGGTTAGTCTGGGAGAAGTGGCAGCCTAAGTGGCAAACTTCATTTACAGTGCCCTTGTACACACAGAAATAGCTTGAGCCAATTCTCCCGTCTCAGCTCTTCTCGTGGGTTTTACCTGCACAGCTCAAGGCCTGACAGAAGTTACTACCATACTGCTAGTAGCCTCAAATAGAAACATTTAATTTATATGGACATCTTAAACAACAGAAGGCTTTTAAATTTAATAATTAAATGCAGCTGCATTGACCATGCCAGGAAAGAATGCACAAGGCTTGGGATCAACATGGACTCTTAGTTTATGAGCAGTCCTAACAACAGGAACTGTGACTTCTGCAGCAAGAGGTCATAAAAGTCATGCCTTCGTATTTGTACATACATTCCTGTAATTAACATGAAAAGTTACTTGTGTTCAGAGAATATTTGAAAATACATATTTGAATTATTTCTCCCAGAAATCCCCATGAAAATAATTAATCTTGAATGCTTTCAGCTATCCATCTTGGAAGGGTCAATCTTTGTTGTCTTGTAGAGGTCTTGGGCTTCACACTGGTCAGTAATTGCCTGGGGCTTGTGAGTTTAACCACAGTATTTAGAAACATTAATTAGAATATTAAGATGGAGGAGAAATGGGTCAATGTGTTTGATATTTCTATGTATCTCATATTCTTTGTCCATGGTAATGATAACTGAGCTCCCACCCAAGTGAACTCTCATGGTCAGTTCTAGATCAAATACTCTAGAAGGGAAAGTAAAAACCTAAATACTTGTATTTTGGAAACTATGATTTATTCTGTCCATGTCAATGTGCCTACATATTTATGTATATTGCTGTATCACTACTGAAAAACTCTATTTGACAGGAAAATGGTTGCACAATTCTGTTCTTTTGACTGTGCAGCTTTTTGATGATAATGGCACCAATCCTCTTGCTGTCTGCAAATTTCCTATGTGATTTTGATACCACTCTTGATTTCCCTAGGTAGTCCATGTTAACCAATAACTATTTAACTTTAGTGAAGTATAATGTACAAGAAGACTGAAATAAGTGAGTTCACTGCTCAGCCCTGGGACTTTTGAGTTTCTAAACACACAGGAAAATGTGTTGCAAATTCTTGCTTTTTTCAATAGTTTTATTTTCTTTTGCACCCATACCAATAAAAGACTTAACCCTTGAAAATGAAAGATGAGGTAATAATGTAAAAGATGTAAAACCATTATCACGTTTCCAGCTTCCTTGTGCTTACACCAATTCTTGGGCAATGGTGCTTTACTCTCAGAGAAATAGCAAAAACAGAGAGACTGTGTAGTCACGTATTGCAACTTGCATTTTTTAAAAATGATCAACAGAACAGATTTTGGAATTACAGGAAAAGAACTTGCCATAAAAAACACTGCTAAAAGATATAGGATATTGCAATAAAACTTTTTGGGGCTGGATTGAAAGTGGATTTTTGCCTCCTATCTGGCCACAGTACAGGCACATGGAACAGTAACATGGAAAATAACCACTACTTTCAGAACAAAACTCTCTGAATTCAAATACCCTCTTTAAATAATGAGCTTGTCCTGGATGAAGATTAGAAATTATTGATAAAAAAGCATGACAAAATTGAATGATATCTACTGCTTGATTGAACCATTTTGATGGGGAAAAATTAAGACAACAATTTCTGAAAAGGGTAAAATATGCTTCAGAAGCATAGAACTAAATCTAAAATAAAATATTATATTTTGCTGTTAAAGTCTCCTTTAAAATTCAGAGGTTTTAGTGAGAGGCTAACTTTTGACCATCAAGAGAGTGGAATGAAAACTGTATGTTGGACTAGTGATGTCTGGTCTTCCAATATCAGTGAAAAGAAAGTTTTTGGAGGTGTTTAACCATCTGGATTTCAACTACTGATTTCTTCACTTTTGTATTTTTCTCTAATAATTTTTTATTTCTCCCCCTCTTTGAAGTCTTTCCTGAAAACATTCCATATGATTATGAATTTTTCCCAAGGTGATATAGTGGCCAAGCCACTGTCCATGATATTTGAAAAGTCATGGCAGTCAGATGAAGTGCCAGGTGACTGGAAATGGGGAAAAATTAAACTCATATTTGAAAAGAGTAAAATAAGGACCCTGGCAGCTACTGACCTGTCAGTCTCACCTCTGTGCCTGGGAAGATCATGGAACAGAACCTCCTAGAAGCTGCGATAACACACATGGAGAAAAGGGAGGTGTTTCAAGACAGCCAGCACAGCTTCACCAAGGACAAGTCCTGCCTGACCAACCCAGTGGCCTTCTATGATGGAGTGACTCTAACAATGGGCAAGGAAAGGGCTGCAGATGCCATTTATCTGGACTTCTGTAGTGCCTTTGACACTGTCCCCCACAACATCCTGCTCCCTAAACTGGAGAGAGAGGGCTTTGGTAAGTGGAATGTCAGGTGAATAAGGAATTAGTTGGACAGTCATATCCACTGGGGAGTGATCAAAAGCTCAGAGTCCCAGTGGATATCAGTGACAAATGATGCCCCTCAGGGTGTTTCTATTGAGGCCAGTGATATTTAATATCATTAATGACATAGACAGAGGGATCGAGTGCACCCTCAGTACATTTGCAGATGACACCAAGCTGAGTTGTGTAGATGACCCACCTGAAGATTGGAATGCCATCCAGATATATCTGGACAAGCTTGAGAAGTTGTTATCTAATTCAATTTAATTTGCTGAAAGTAATTGCTTTAGTAAAGTTGTACATGCTAAATCTGGAAATGTAAAACCTCAAGGGAGCTTAAAGTTGCAAGAGTAAGTCTTAGTTTTTTCTTATGCTTTAGTGGACACATTTAAAGATAAGAGTACTTTAAAGACACCAGAATTTCAGAAGTTGAGTTCATAATCTGTAACTTTAAAATGAGTTGTATAAATGAGTATCTCAGCTTTAATCTGCAAAAATAACATTTCCATGGTTTTGTCAAAAACTATGAAAGCGTGACCCATGTGCTATTCAGAGCTCCAAAACAATGGAAAACAAACCTAAAAGATTTCAGGTTGTTGGAGGCTTTTGTCTGTTGAAGTTTGAGGACTAGATTAGTTATATTGAATGCCAGGTAAGGCTGGTAGTACTGGAGCTTGGCTGAGGAACTGTGTCCTTTTGAGTAACGTGTTTGGTTTGGTGCGGTAGAATTCTTGCTTTGTTTTGTTTTGGTGTGTGTGATTTTAAGATGACTGCCACTGCCTTAGAAAACATGATGTCTATAGTTTATAAAGTGAAAAATAAGTAAGTTTTTATCAGATGTGAACGGTACTTTAAAAATTGCTTTCCAGCAATTTAAAATTGCGTTTGTTGGTCAGAGTGTGTCAGAAATTTCCTTATTGATTGAGGAAATTATGTTATTCTATTTAATATATTGGCTTTTTTCCTTCATTTACAGTGTAATTATAGGGCGCCGAGACATCAGAAAACATGCACAATGTGAGAAGCACTTATTTTGGCTGGTAAAGCATTAATTTGACAAAGTATTTTTTTCCTGCTTCTTCATTGCAATGATTCATCTTACTTGGTGTTTAAAAAAAATATCACTTTCTATTTTAATGTTACTGAAGACAATTCTGCTCTAACAGGAGTGTCAGGAGTAAATAGCTCTGGCTGATGTGGAAAATATATCACAGGCAAAGAATTCTAAGCAGAGGTGTTGATAAATATGTCACTATTTGGCCTTCTTTCCAACACCTGTCCAGAGATTAAGTAGAACGTAGTTTGTGTTTTGTCACTTACACTACAGATGACTTTGGCCTTCAAGTGTAACTCAATAACCTTAAAATACACAGTAGATAAACACTAAATACCAGGCAATCAACAGTTTTATTCCTAAATGGATTATGAGATGACAGAATGCCATTACGATAATCAAGCCATCACTAAGTCTGGTTATTTTATTTCCAAAGTAACAACTGGATGTAATTAAAAGCTGTGATTTTCTCTTCTGTCATGTCTAGTCAATTTTCAGGTCTCGGTTGAGTAATAGTGCTTCTCACACCTCATCTCCTAGGTAGCTATTAGAAGTTTGCCACTTTCAATTGCCAGATGTTCCTGTCATCAGCCTGACCTTTCAAAAAAATTGAAACTGAAAGCTGTCTCTTGTGATTTCTTCATTTTCCTGTACAGTAGGAATAAGAGAGAGTGATGAGTGGTTTATAGGTCAGAACATATGAAGGCTATCAATTTACAACTACCACTTTCATTTGAAATTTGCAGCCTGTCCTGCGTTGTTTGGTATGCCTTAATAATTTCCCAAAGCTATGCATGGATAAATCTAAATTCTGCTCCAGCTCAGACTCAGGAGGAAGGGCCCACGTTTTTATGCAGAAACCCATTCCAGTACCCTTTGTTGGTTGTCAGAGCTCTTCATAGTGTCAGAAAAGGGAGGTAAGTGCAGTTAAAGAGTGCTCCAGCCAGCAGCTCAACTTACTGCTTCTATGACCGGTTGTTTTGAACCACTCATCTTTGCATTAAAAACTGTTATCAGCCTGGAATAGGCTGTCCATGGTGGAATCACAATCCCTGGAACTGTTCAAGAGGCATTTGGATGTGGTTTTTGGGGATATGGTTCAACAGTGAGCACAGTGGTTCTGGGTTAACAGTTGGGACTCAATGATCTTAGAGGTCTTTTCAAACCCTAGTAATGATCCCGTGATTCTGAGTTGTATAGAAGTGACTGAGGTTAACATCTAGCCAGATCTTTTGTTTAGATGAGTGTTAAGAAGGTCAAGAAAAAAACAGTAAGTACTAACCTGAGTGCTCATTTATGTTATCCAGAGGTTCCGTCTCTCCCTCTTTTTCATCCTACAATCTACTCACCTTTTATATGTGGGTAAGTGTCACATATATGTGTGTGTATATATATATATGTATACGTATACATATATGTATATTTGTGTATATATATTTGTGCATATATACAAACAGCTATTCCCATGTTTCTAGTGGACATTGTCCCTGCAAAATGGCAGGGGGTTTGGAACTATGTGATCTTTAAGGTCTTTCCAACCCAAGCCATTCTATGATTCTGCTTATAAGCAGTGTTTCTAGGTCCTCTGAAAGCTGCAAAAAGACTGTCTTTAACTATGTGTTTGATTAGACTTCACATGCAATGCTCTCATTTTTCTAAATAAGAAATGTTTCTTTTTAGATATCCTGATTCACCAACATTTTCTAGGGTGGTGTGCACCAAACTGACACATCATATTGTTTTCCAGAGGGATTTTGTGATGCTATTATGAGATCTGAAATCCTATTTTTTGTCTAGCACTGAATAAATTAGAAGCTTTGGTGCATTAGACACTCTGGAGGTTCAGTTCTGCTTTCTCCATGCTCCAGATTGTAGCCCTCAGATATGTTAATACTGCAACTTAATTAGGGGCAGTTACTTCACTGCAAATTGCAGTCAATGGAGCTCTAGCAGCAGAGCATGGGTTCTCAAGTATTTTAAAATATATCTATAAAAGAATAACTTTAATTGCTTGGAAGCATAAAACAGGTCTGAAAAATTATTTGGAAAAAAACAATTTTAAAGAACACTTAATTTGTGACACCAATACTGGATTTTGGAGTTCAGTTTTAAGGAGTCAGCTTATCTCATGGAGTAGCATAGACCAGAACTGGACATTGCCCAGAAATTTGGCTAGTCTCCATAACTGTCAGAAATCTTGTAATGTTTTTAGAGGAAGCTACAAGAAAACAGATCTTGGCTGCTTTAAGTTGCATGGCTTCACTCTTTTCTATACTGCTTAATGCATGTATAGACACACATACATACATTTTGATTTCAGAAGAATTTAGTAATAGAAAAAGCACTTTCATTGAAAAGGATTATAAACCTTTAGACATAATATTAAATTTAAGCATTTTATAGGCTACAACAGTTATACTGGACTCAGGAACAAACCTTCTGTGTAATATGGATCTTAATATAAAATGAAAATAAAATAACAGATGAGGTTCTCAAAATAGCAAAATACTCATGATTTTCGTATTCTTATTTTCTGGTACAGCAACAAACAATAATGAAAATATTTGTAATTCAGCATGTGACGGAGAATTCACTTCAAAAGATAATAAAATTATTCCAGGTAATGTGTTTTAATCACCTCAGGACTCAGCATGTGATTTTTTGTATTTTTAATTCTAAAATTAAGTATAAGGCAAAGAGGTGCTTTGTGTCTTAATTTTATTGCAGCATGCAGACATATGCTTTATTTAGCTCAATAAGTACAAAGTGACATAAAACTCTTCCCTTTCTGGAAGAACAAACTAATATTAGGAAGTATGCTTTTAGGTTAAAAATACTCTTCCTTTTTCTTGAAATGAAAATGAGAAAAGGTTTATGCTGAAACGTTTGTGGGGAATGGAGTCCAGGACATTTGTCTAGATCTGTCAGCACTTCTCTGTACCCACACTTACGACAGATTTTTTTACTGGTGAAATCTGCATAACAGCAGAAGGTTGCTTGGTGTGACATGCCTGTAGCTAGGTATATAACAATTACAGACATACAGACAAACTCTGAGTGTGTTTTCTGTCCATGAAATAAAGGTCAGGAAGAACTGACAAATATTGAAACCCCTTATAACAAGTATGCATGTGTGATGTAGAGATAAAACGATGTTTTATATCCTGACACTTCATGGTGGGCTCAAAGTCTTGAATGTTTCTCAGACTGACAGCTTGAAAAGTTCCTTTTAAGAGTCTAGAACTGGCACCAACATTCAACATAAACATTTCAAAAATATTTATGTATTCATGTCTGTGCTTAAGAAACGAAGAAGTCATTTGTCATCTCATTACAAGAGTTTCTGTATTTGTGTGAGAGCACCTACATTCCTTCCATAAAAAGTGCAAACAAAGACCTCTTTTTTTTGTAGCAATGTTCAAAGGGTGACTTGAGAGGATGTTCAAACAGAGCAGTGTTGAGGTGCAGAGAAGTAACTCCTCATGGAACATAGTGGACATAAGAGAAGTTTTGGACTGTATATAAGGCAGTGGATATTCTGTTGTGTGTAGGATTTTATTATTTTCTTTCCTCCCTGTAGTATTTATTTAGTATGTGATTATCATCTTCAGGGCACCTAGCATATTGTATGCAAATAAGAGTATGTGGCATTTTTAAATAAATATATAAAGATACACAAAGTGCTCAAGCCTGCAAAATTAGACATTTTGCTTCCCTCAGAAAGGGATCTCCATGAAACCTCATAAACCATGAAAAGTAGACAGTCGGCTTTCCTGGCATCCATTGTCCTTTTCCCCAGATAAAGACCCTTCTTTCAAGTATGTAAATTTTCAGGGTATAACCGGCTTCAGATCTGCTGAATTCCTACCATCAGCAAACATATTACTTTTCTTTCTGTAGTGGTTACTGCCAGATCAACAACATTTTTATTTTATTTCTTTTTCTCACAGAGATATGCTGTTCTGGCTAGTTTCTGCAATGATTTTAATTTTTCTTTTTGGCACTTGCAAACTCCTGACTGTCAATCTCAGCTTTTCTTAGGATATATATTTTGCTGTTGAATAAGGCATTAGTATATATTTAACTGACAATTGCATTATTGTTTCCTTTCTAGTTTCAAGTGCAGCATTATCGGTCTTGGGAATTTTTTTCAAAATATTCAAAACATGTGATTGTAATTTCCAATGAGGTCTTTGAACATCTCCAGTTCAGGTTATCATCTTCTCTTAGGATGATAGTGTACAGATAAAACACAGATGAATAGAGCTGATCATGTGATTTAGTGCACCGTATTCATATGTTGCCATTACTGCTTTTGTAACTATTTGATTTTAATCCTGCCTCTTAATCCTCACTTTATCTGTCTTTTTATTATTACTATTTGATGCTTTCCATGCATAACCACTTAAGGAAAAATGTTCTTAAAAAAAACCCCAACTACTCTTCACAAGTGTGAGAATGTTAATACAAATATTGCTACATCTTTGCAAAAAGGAAAATACAAGAAATACCTTTTCTTACCCGAATTCTCATTTGCAAAGAAACATGGACACCAACATCTATTATCAACTAGTTGTAACCTTCACAATATACTAGACACAAATTAGACTGCTGGGGAAAAGGAATTTAAATAGATGTTTTCCTGCTCTCTGTGTTCAGCTGCTGCTGAGGCTGATACAGTTGGTAGTGCTGCTGGTGGCTGTTTTTGTCGATGAAGTAATATGATTTCTGCCATTGTACCTTTTCTGAGATTTACATCCATACATACCTTTGAGCATCCCCATGCTGGTATGAGCTCACCCAGCCTGCAGCACATCCCACTCCTGAGGGGCAGGAGGGTGGCTTGCATCTTGCCCTCCTCTCTCCTGCATGCCCTGCACCCCCTGTGCCACCACACAAACCACCACATCAGTAAGGGATGAACATTCAACGACATATGATAAAAAAGTGCCAGGATGTGTGGTGGGGGACAGTTAGGATGGCTGCACAAATGCAAAGGTCTTTTCTCCCACCTCCCTCCCCTCCTGTGCTTTCCGTACTCCCCATAATTACCAGTCGCAGAATCGAGTTCTTCTACAGGTGGTTTAAAACCACTAAAAATGACAGAAGATATAATTTCTGTGCATTGAACATGATGCTATGTTCCAGACTCACATTTTGAGACAGCACTTCATGGCAAAACTTCCATTGTTTAATGACATTGTGTCCCTATTTCTAGCACTACAACTCACTGTCTAACAGGTGTTGAAACTTATGGGGACCTTTGCAGTTATGAAACCAGTCACTGCAGCAGTACAGATTTCTCCAATGTTTTACACTAACACAATATTGAAGAGCAGCTTTCACACTTGAGGAGAATGGAGGGATATAAATTGCCTTTGGCAATTTTAAAGGAGAGAGTTGCAGCATGACATAAAAAAACAAAACCCTGTATGGATCTGTCTTAGAAACTGTCACTCACTGTCAGTTATAGTTATTTTCAGGGTTATACAAGTGCTGATCCTGAAAATACATTATGAGAAGTAAAGGTGTCAACAGGGTCTTGTGCTTGGTCCAAGATACCACATGGACTAGTGCTGGCTATTTCCTCACTCCAAGTACTGATGTTTGCTTATATCTATATGCTCAGCATATAGAGAAGTCAGATCCGAAAAAGGAAAGGGTCATGACTGCCTACTTCAGAAATATTCCTGCAGTAAATTCAGTTCTCCTTCCTTGTTACCAAAGAGTGCTGGAATTCTCTTTGTCACTCTTGAGCTGTTCAGAGATGCTAAGCAGTGAGACTGCCTGTATAGTCCAAAATACAACAAAGTGATTCAATCGTTCTTGAGACTGCTGTAACTACTGTAACTTGTCACATCCTTAAAGATTTTATCATGATTTTGTTGTCATTTCTCTGCTTATTTTTCCAATTGTCTGGAATCATCCTAATGTCTAAAGGCTCAGTCAGGATTAGGTTTGTAATGTGTTGTACATTCTGTACAGGCACAAAATAATCTGTGTATCTGACTCTTTACATGATCCTAATGCCTCTTCCTGAAGCCTGAATTCCTGACCTGGAGCACTTTCTTTCTAAAAGTAAATATAAAATCCTAACTTTCATCTAAGTAAATGAAAAATCCTAGGTATTCTAGTGCCAGACATCTAAATGTCAAGCTTTGGAAACTGTATGGTTGTATTGCGTATCTTTAAAATACTAGGTGTCCATTTTTTTTGGTATGTTTTCCCTTACCTACTTCGTTTCCAGAACCAGTTTAAGTTTAGTTTCATTGGTTTTTTTTCTTGTTTTGTTTTGGTTTTGAACATCGTGGATCATGTCAGATCTTATTTTTATGTTCTCAGCATAGCAACTATTGAATTAATATCAAGGACCTATTTGTAGGGCGTATGGAATGTCCTCCTAATCTAACAGCTCAAGGAGAGGTATTCAGAGAAATGGAAGGACAGAGAAGGGGGCTGTGATGGTGTCACGCTTGCTGCAGAGGGATCTATAGGTCTCAAATCCTCTCATGTTTGGTCAGGGTGGAGGATAAAAACATATTAAAGTGAGCTTTGTGGTGGCTGTCATCTCAAATTAAAATGAAGAGGTGGTATCTTGAAACTGTAAAGTACTAGAAAAGGTCATGCTACCACTGAGGTATTGTGGAGTAGGGCAGGCAGGAGCTGATGGAGAACATTGTGATCAAATAATTTGGGATCATGACTTGTAAAGGAAGCAGAACATTTCCTACAGGCACAAATTTCAATTTGAAATTCTGTTACCTGCCTTTATGAGAAGTGGTGTTACAGGACATGAATTTTCGACTTTCAGAGCATATCCCATGCAAGAGAAGGTGCAGATGGACGTTACTGGAACCCCAAGGGGCAGAGAAAGTTCTTTGTAGAGATCAGCTGAGGTTCAGAATGCTACTTGACGAACGGCATCATTGCTTTCAATGAGATACTTAAGAGTGACTCAGTTGGAAATGCAATATCAACTATTTCTATTTCTTTAATCAATATTCTAAAATATTGGATCTTCATGAGCTCCTATTGACATCATTCCATGTTATTTAAAAATGCCAAACTAAATTACCAGCAAGCTCACTTATTTGCAATTTTTCAAAAGCAAATCAACTTCATTTATTTACAATTTAATTATATTATTTTATTCTCTGTTTTTCTTACATACAGTGCTATGATTTATTGCCTTTCCTCTTAAAAATAAACATTTTCTTGATCATATTTAAGTCTCCATTTATCAATAAAACATAAATACTTTCTTGACATTTTTATTTTATTTTTAGTGGGACATTTTATAGCTTTTTAAATTTATTCTTCTTGATATTTCTCATCCTTCTTCATCAACAGGGTTTCACAGTGAATTTCAGAGTCTTTGTTGTCTATGGTTTTTAATGTGTTTGATTTTTCACATTTGTTATCTGTTTAATTTTTTTTAAAATTTTTTTTTTTTTCTTCTCAAATGTTTTATAGGCGCTATACCAATGCTGATCCTGTATTTGTGTTGGCTTAGAAGTCCCATGTAATTTAAAATCTCATTGGTAGATCTCTGGGAGGAGACTGTCTTGGTCTTTCTCATCCAAGAAATGTAATCCACAATGCATTTCTGCAGGTTTACTATCTCAGTGAAGTACGGCCTCTGACAGAACTTCTTTGAAAACTCTCTGAGACATTTCTTGGATTTGGATACATGACATAATTATAGTTTTGATTCACACGTGTGTCAGCACTTTTTCTTTTCATTCCCCCTCCAGTAGCTCAGGAGTCTTACCTGAAGCCATCGTCCATTGCTTGATTCGGAATCAGTCCATAACTGTAAGGGGTCACTTTAAGGTCTGTACTCAGCCTGGATTTTCCAAAAGTGCAAGTGAGCAAAGTGCACTGCTCAGAGAAGCTGACTGAAGCTGTGAATCTTTTATTTTCCCAGAATCCCTAAGTCTTGCAAAGTCTAGGATTGTCTAGCTGTTTCTTTTCCTTGATACATTATAGTTAAACAACAAAAAGGGAGTTGTTAATCAGTTATGCTCCTGGCCCGCCCTGAGCTGTTTTCCATTGAGCAGCCTGATATGCAAACACAATCTTCTTTATCGAGCACTTGAAATGTGGATTTCTTGCATGTTCAGTGTTACATCCAGTACACCACAGTGCCCCCACAAATGTATGCATATGGGTGAAATGACTAAAACTCACTGCCAGTCCAAAGCTTTGGCTTTTAAAATACTTTGGATACTTAATCTTCAGAAGACCATGAGAAAAGCTGATGACCACTGCCTCTGAAAATGAGACATTTAACTTCATATTTGTATCAGTGACCTCTAGCAGACATGAAATCGGTAATTTTGGTAGAAGAAAATTATAGAAATGTGATGTTGAATAGTTCAGTCTTATTTTTTTTAAGTTTATTGACTGCTATTTTCTCTGTTTACTCTGCTGGGATCTACTCCCTTACTTTTCTTGCAGAATAAGAGTTAAAATTGTTGGGATCAGGAAAAAAGCTACATAAAAAACAAAGTCATCAGATTAGCAAATGCTTTTCTAGCCTAGGCTTTCCTAAAATAAGAACAACATTCACTGTCCTCTCTCACCTTATTCCTCCTGATATTTCCCATTAATTGAAATGACAGTTCTCTCTTTTCTCTTTCTGTTGATAATTTTCACAGAGGTATGTACTTGGTATACAAACCATGCAGAAGGGAACTCTTTCTCTAGTTTTGAAGATGTTTTAGATAGTGTAGCAGCCCAGGAGCAGTTTTTTGGGAATATATTAGTGACTAAAATGCTGCCAAATACTGCTTGCAGACGCTGAAACTCTATCATCCATACCACTAACGTTGTGGAGTGGTCTCCAGATCAGTCACAGCCATGACCAACAAAGTCCAGGCATAATTTAGGACTCAGCACAGGGCAGGAACTAGTCTCAGTGGGCAGTTTGGAAATGGCCAACCATGTTTTGAAGGGAAACAGAATTTAGGATGGGCAAGGGCTATTCTGTGCCAAGTACCAAGATATACAAGAGGCTGTTTCTAATAAAAACCAGACTTTTTTCCCAAGATGTACTTTTTATTGCTATTTCAGAGATATTCATATTTTGCAAATGCTCCTTCCTGTTCTCTGATATCTAATCTATGACCTGTGGTCTGTTATGACGCTGCAATTGCCTGCAAGTCAACAAATAAAGAGCACACATTCTTACATGCAGGCCAGTTAACTGAAAGTGAGGTGTTACAGCAGTCACAGGGCCCAAAATATATCTCATACTTTGAGAAACAGATAAAGAAATGATGAGGAGAAAGACAGAAGGTATCACCTTTCTGTAGATAAAAAGAGCCCAATAAAGCTGTGGTAATTAATAGAGGCACTTTCACCTATTGCAACTTAATTTCTGATGCAGAGTTGCTTTATTCTTTGGGAAGTGGAGGGTATTTATAACCATGGAATACTACATGAGCACATATTATTTTTACTCTGATTTTTAAATGGGTACAACCCTAAGTCAGTATGCATTGCTCTTGGGAAAATGTAGTTAGCAATCTTCATGACTTTCTGAGAAACAGGCATTTTCTGGATGATAGTTTGGCTAGATGGCTGATTCGCTAGCAAAATCCTACTTATGATATTACTGTATTGCTAATATTTCAAAGGCAAAACAACTCGAATCTGTTGAACTGCAAAACTACTGTAGCACACAATATTTAATTTCTCTTTAAAATATGAAATTATTAAATCAATGCTAAGTATATAATTTTTAATCTTATATTTAGAAATGTTATGCTGAAGCCTGAGATTCAATGGAATCTTAAAGCTATGCCATTGCAGTTGCAAAAGCATTGGCACTATAAAATCTTGCATTTCAAGTTCAACTTCCATGTAGTAATGCACAATACATATTTTGAACCAGTTTTAACTGCAGAATTATTTACAGCACCTTCGTGAACCTACAGGCTTTTCCTGGTTCACTGCTGGAAAACTATTTTATGATTGTGAAAGCTTTGATTGTAAAATGTCAAGAACATGAGCTTACATTTTCTGGCATTACCCACAGTTGCCACAGCTCATGTCTCAATTAACATATTTGGAATAGCATTAATATAAATAATCCATGAATAAAAACCAGTATGTGACCATGTTTGATTCATAAACAGCTATAAAAATTGGGAACAGTATCTTTTTATGAGAAAGGGGCATTTGTGTTGCATGATTGTTATGGTTTAGGAATGTTATTCCCCAATTCAGTACTCCCACTAAAAAGGAAGCCATAAGCAGCTCCCATTCCCCCTCCAAGGAGAGACACAAAAGGCAGAGAACAGGGGTTGAGAGAAGAACAATTTACTGGAAACACAAATGAGATAAGAAAACAAAGAGTAACAGTAACAATACTAATAACAATGGTGCACAAAAGAGAGGGTGATTTACATGCAGAACACTCAAAGGACCAAGACAATTAACAGCGGTGGACAGACCCTGTGCCAGCCACACTTGCTCCCCCAGCAAGGGCACTCCACTCCTTCCCAGAAGCGAGAGAGAGTCCCCTTTCCATGCTCCTGGTAGTGGTGCAATGTGGTATCAAATAACACAGTATTTTGGCCATGCCCTCTCGCAGTGAGCCGGAACCAGGACAGTGGGGTATGCAACAGAGATCTTCATCTGTAGCCCAGGACTCAACCTGCACACTCACTTCAAATCTGTAATGGCTCTTGAGAAAGCAGAGAAACTGAGCAAGAGCAAATGGCGTAGTCGTTTGAGATCTGTGACATTACTGTTATTTCTGTTCCATGTACAAGAAATATATGATGTCTGACTATTCATCTTGATTTGTTTTTTTTAATCTTATACCCAAATAGGTGGTGACTACAGGAGTAAATAATTAAATATTTCACGGAAAATAAAGGCAAAGTTGAGGCATTGCTCATGACATGGCACAAAGGAATCACCAGATCAAGGCATTAAGTTTACAGCACTGGATAGGGTTCATACCAAAGCTGAAGTCTTTCTAAAGGTTATTTTATACTCATCATATCACAACAGTGATTTATGCACTATCATTGTCACCTGTGTCTTCTCATCAGCAGAGCTGTAGCTGACACCAGGTCAAGCACAAGGGTCACTGTTCTTGCCTGTCACAATGTAAGACTCCTGTGGGCAGTAATCAGAAATAACATTTATAACAAAAGTAATTTCTGCTGCAATAATCATGTTCCTGCCAACAGTTCTCATCTGAGAAAGACATAAAAAATACTACCATTTGACAGCAGGTCACATTTCACCTTGCTAGAAAGGGAAATCTTCTTGATAAAGAGAAACAAGTGACATAGCTGATCACCAGGGATTTATCCTTAAGGTAATGAGGAAATTGAATTCTTAACAGACATTTAGAAATTAGTTATAAATGGGTAAGCTGGGAGGTGAACAGTCACAGCTCTTTACTACGTACTTCCCATAAGCCTGCAGAGCTAAGTACCTTAGCCCAGTTCCAAAGCTGATTACTGAAATACTGACCAGGAAAGGGAGAAAAAAATGACTAAATGATGCCTGGTTATAGGTGCCTACGCCACCAAAATGACATGTGCCCGCTCGAGCGAATGGGAACACAATAACCAAACACAAAATGGAAAAAAAAAGCCAAAACCAAGTAGAAAACTCAACCGAAGCAGAAAACAATAAACAAAGGCCCTCAGTGTTTTGGAACGTTAAGTGTGGCTCATCAGGAGAACCTGAAAACCTGGAATTCTCCTAAAAAGGGGAATCAATATTGGAGCTAAGTTTCAAGACAAAGTGGTATGATGCTGCTGTGCAGACTGATAAAGCAATGGTTTAGTCCCATGTTCACCAAAAGTGGGGTGGAATAATTCTGGGAGACTCACAGCAATGTCAACATTCTTCTCAATGTCTTGACTACCCAGCAGCAGATTTGGTTTAACAGATCTGACAAAGTACCATTCAAATGGATTAACAATATATACAGAACATGGAATATTTACACAAAACTTTTTAATCCTAGCCACAGTTGCCTATCTCCTTATCACAGGCTAGATGCATCCTGTTTCAAACTAGAAGAGTTTTGCTGACATGGGCAATGTGTCAGAGTATCTGTGTTCAACAGTAGAGAACATTGCTGACATTTCATAGTGCTTAACACAAAGGATTCCTGATTCTGGATGTACGAGACATCACAGTGAGCTTTGCTGTCTACTATTGGTACTGCCTTTTGCTACCTTTCCATTTTTTCTTGCACAATGGACTTGAATTTCATATAATCTTTATTTTTTAATTAAACAGAAGCACACTTTCTCAGCTGTTCCGTCTTCACATTGCTACTGGACATGAAGGAGGGAAAGGGAATATCTCTCCTCTTCCATCTCCCAGCAAATATTTGTCTTTGTTTCTACTGCAGTGAGCAGTACAAGGAAAGTAGTCTGTGGCTTTTTCTGGCTGCATAATGCAAACGCTAACTCAAAGTCAGTGAAAGACCATTACTGCATTATTCCCTGAGAGTTTTCTTGAGGCATAACTTTGTAATAAGCTCACAAGTGTACACCTGGAAGTGAAATTATTTTTATAATCTAGTTATTTCTGTTATATTTCTACATGTCATTATTTCTAACACTCATATTTGAATGACAAGAGACCAGTTTTAGGCAAATTACCTATATATATATCCTTAGATATTATTTACTTTATTGAAAACACCTTTAGAGAGAGAAAACCAATGGCTTTTGACTGTTGAAAGCTAAACAATTTAGAAATTTTACTTTAAAACAAGATTGTAGTCACAACACAGAGATAATTTCATTCTTTTAGGACTGGAAAGTAGTTGAGCACCTAATAAAAAGTTTCTGTAAAATAGGTCAGGTTTCAGGTAATTTCACCCTGTGACAGCACAAAATTCTGTAAAAAATAATCTCACTTTAACAATTAGAAACTAAAGTAGTATTCAGCAGTCCTTGTGTATTATGCAGCATTTTCTAAATTTTAGTTTCTTAATTTCATTAAATTAACACTTGTCTGAATCCAACATATAAAAGAAAACTTAATTCAAATGAAGATATCATAGTATATTTGAGCAATTTTATTGTGATACAAGCATAAAAATGAAAACAAGTGGTCTTTCCTAGTTTCCAGATTTCCTGTTGTGCCTTTGTATTTTATCCTCAGAAGGAATGGCAGGGTCTTTGGTAGTGTATCATACAGTCCCATTTATTGTGATTCCTTCTCTAGTAATTTTTCCCAATACAGCCTAGTCTACACCTTCATTCTTTCTTTTATGCCATATCAACTTTCTCCTTTTGACTTTTATAATTAAGCAATACATAACCTTGCATTTTGAAAACACATTGAGATGTCCTATTTCTATTTGTACTTCAAGATTCTGTACGCTTAATGCAATAATGTTCCAGCATGGATTCAAGGTTGCTCCCGAGTTCTTCAGTGGTCTGAATCTTTCCCATGTCAGAAAAATTATTTTCTAATTCTGATTGACAAGAGATTCTTTTACATCCTGATAAATAGTAACTTGTATTCAAGTATATATATACTTTGTTCCTTCCGCTCTTGACCAAGCAAAACGTCTAGGACCCCAGTAATCCTGCTACTTAAAAGAGCTTGGTGCATAAAAGTATGCACAGGGGAGTAAGAGTTGCTCTCTTACATGCTGTAGAAGGGATGTAGGTGTAAACTATAACTGTGAGAATTTTTAAATAGGAAAGAGGTGGTTTGCAAAAGAGCCAGATACAATAAATGTTGAGGCACAAAATGTCAAGGTCCAAAATTTATGTAATGGAAAAAGGTATTTTGAAGATATTAGGATTGAAGACATTGTGGGAAAGACATACTTAGTTTTGTCCTCTAAACTTCTCAGAGGAAATCCTGACAAATATTTCAAATGAAAGTTTTAAGATAGTTTGCAGCTATTCCCCGAAGTCTTATATAACCCTTATTAGGTTAGGTAAAGAATTAAGACTTATTCAACTGTTGCCAGTTATCATCTTAGTATAATTGATTCAGTGTGTAACCCAAGTTCATATCCCATCTTATCAATAGCTGAAGTTAACTCCAAGCTGTTTGGCCTTTGAAGTGTCTCAAACACACAATCATTTAATAGCTCCTACAACAGCTATCCATTAATGCACAACCATTTTCTCCTTAATAACAGAGATTACTGAAAATGATGCCATTGAACAGAAAGTGAATTTGTAAGGCATTTCGACTTTCAATTGTATGGAAAGAAAAAAAGAATTGATACAGGAACTGCAATTTTTAAAAAATTAGATCCAATGTTGTCTTGAAAAAAAGAAGTTGATGTATATTTGTTATTTACAAATCATTTAATATTGTGTTATTCATTTAATATCGTAATACCCTCAAGAGGAAATTCATAACCTCAGGCGCTGAAGTTGTTTACAATACATGGTAATTGAGAAGAATAAAGCTTTAAAATTATAAATATATATTTAAAAAGACTGCAAAAATGTATGCATTCTTATTAGAAATATTGTAGTTGTAAAATGTCACCTTTATATATGAGAAGAAACTTACAGAAACAGACATGATATATGTATTTCTTTTCCTGTTCTCATGATGTGTGATGTGGCTAATGCTTACTATTTGGGAAGGAATTTTCATGTATCTTTTGACTTAAGACTAAAATAAGCTCTATTTTGGTTTTTTTAGATGAGAACTTGACTAAACAGTATTTTCTTCTGTCTGTGTGACTGTCCACATCCATTTGGTTTTAGGTTTTTATCTAAATTAATTTCAGGACTTTATGTAAGAGAAAATGCACTAGTAATAATGTTTTTATCATTAAATCTGGTGCTATGTATTTTTCTGAGTTTTATTTGTTTTACTTAACTATTTTTTATAACCCCCTCCTTTGTGCAAATCTCAGTATTCTGTCCTCTCTTAGATTCAGACCTGTTATGCACGGCAACAAATATTTATTCTGGTCAGCATGCATTTCAGATGAGCACACTATGATGAACTTCAGAAATACTAAACCTTGGGCAACATGTACTTTTTCTACATGAAACTTTATTCAGTAAGTTGAGAGTCTGTGTCACAGAAGCCTGTCCTTAAAAGTTGAAGATGCTCAAGAAGAATGTATCTGGTGGTCAAAAACCCAGTTTGCCCCCATTTAAATCAAGTAGTTGCTTGATAACAGAATATTTGTAAGCATCAATTAATTGTATGTAACACAGATCAGTGACAAGATGTTATGACTTTGTATTTTAATCTACAGTAGTCTCTGGAAACCAGACTTGTTCATTTCCTGCTGGGATCCAAGTGATCAGGGGTACACACCAGGATGTGTCACAAACTACATCTGTGATATCAAGTGGTTAAATCTTTCTGTGACTCAGTTCTCAACCTATAAATGTCATCAATAAAGGCATTTCCTTCTCCTTTCTGTCCTGCCTCCTGCCTGTTAACTCTGAAAGCTGGTGGGGTTTTTTTGGGTTTTGGTTATTTATGGTATGGGGGCCGGGGGGTTGGGTTTGTTTCTTGGTTTTTTTGTTGTTGATCTATTCCTCATTTTACATAGGAATATTGTGAAGAATAATGTAGCGCTGCTGTAGATTGATGCCTCTATATACTGCTTACTCCATAATGCTAACATCAACGTGAATATTTCGTTAGGTTTCCTTTGGCATGATATTCTTCTTAAGGTTTAAAAGTTAGTTTATCACTCAGACCAGCTGTGGTTCAAGGATATTGTCTTAGTTATAGTGGCTGGGACCAGTTTATCACTGTGTGGGTATAACTAGAACTGCATATTCCATACCCTCTCTGCCATTTATCATGAACTGTTAACGATGCATTGTTTGCAACAGCTGCCCAGGACACACCTGGCACCTCAGGCTATGGACTGTGT
>VWZG01012854.1:270293-293251 GCA_013396735.1 Grallaria varia | reverse complement strand
TTTTGTGGGCTAAAACCAATTTTCCTTTGTATCAGTGTATCTATTGTAATCTTTTTTTTAGATTGTAGTTCTGACTTCTAAACTCTTTTGAGGTGGTTTCATTTCTCCTGCTGGTTTACTTTTAAACCAGCACAGATACTCACCCTAAAGGCCCACTGGATAGCGGGAAGATGTGGCCAACAGGGAAAAGAAGAACCAGGAAGCTCAGGAAGTTCTTAGTCCATATCATCAAGAAAATCCAGGGAAATATAATTTCCCACCCTCTTCCCCACTCCCCCACCCCGCCCCCAAAAAAAAAAGAAAAAGTCACAATTCATTTTTATTCTTCAGTTTAAAAAAACCCTGGATATATAAAAATATACGTTTCCATTTCACAAAACTCACATGAACAGTGATTGCCACATAAGAACAATGGAACACTGCGCAGCACTCTATGCACTAGTCTCCCAGGTTCTATGTATACAAAATTTCTGGAATGGAGTATATAGTAAAGCGCACTGGTTGGCATTTTCCATCTTGTGCAGCTGAACTAAATTCTGTACAAGCACTTAGGAAGTCTGCAAGCCAAGTCCTGCTGATTTAAATGTTGCACGTCTCTGACATAATTCAGAGAAGGTAAGTAGTAAGGAATAAAAGATGAGAGGGAAAGAAACTAACAGCTTCATGGTAGAAACATTGGATGCTTAGCAAAGTGTCTCCTAATCACCAACATCAAATGTAAACAAGTCAGCACAGAGGATCAATGATTTTTATACAGAAATTTCTGTCTGCCAATGGCTAGAATTCCCCAGGTGGGCTTAAATTTGGAAATAGGGATCTAGTAATTGTTCATGCTTTGAATAAATACATCGCTTTGTAATAAAATCTTTATAAACATCACTTAATCACCCATAAAATAAGCCAATGACCTAATGCTTTAACTTACATTTTAAAGTTAAAAATTTTACCCAAAGGTAGTTTTCTATTTAACATATGTTTAGCTTGGGTGGGCAGGTGGGGACCAGTCTTGTTAAACCAAAAATACTATACCTTTGGGTTTACTCGATAGCAAGAAAAGCAGAGCAGAGTATTAAAGTACTGACTGGTGAAAGTATTTGACATGAACTCATGCAATATAACTACTGCTTTTACCTTGGGACTGCGTCCCTCTGCAAAGGAATGTGTAAAGGCATTATATGAGTGAAGTTATAAACTAAGCATGAAAATGGTTTTGCATTGGCTACCTGCACATAGGTGAAAGTTTAACAGACCCACGTGGGCTGTAATTAGTACCCACTAGTTTCATGCTGCCTTTAGTGAATGGATGTAGCAAGGGGATGCTGGAGAGCAATTTCCTTCTCAGCTGTTCAGGCACATATTGAGGTGTTCCCGTCACTTGCCTTCTTCCATTGTCTGAAACAAGAAGTTCTTGACTTTAACTTTTGTCCCTCCTGTACCTAAACTCAAAGTACAAGGTGACACTGACTAAAATTGAACTCCTGAATTAAAAAAAACTTAAATAATTTGCAATAATATTTTTCTTTTAGCTTATGTTAAATTATTTAAAGCCAGTTTCTTATCACTCATAAGCCAAATTCCTGTTTCATTTCTATTGTTGCAAGGTTAGACAGGAAAAAATATAAATGACACGAGTTAGTCTTTTGTCAGCAAAAGGGAAAATTTGCATTCTTTGCAGAAAGATATTGACATTATAATTAGGTGAAAGAAGTAACCATCTGGCAAACTAACACTTTGACCAAAGCTTCCTTTCAGCCTCTCCATTTCCCTCTTTCTCAGGAGATCAAAGCTAAAACTCCCTCTGTATCTGGTTGTCATTGCTCTTGTTGTTGCTGCTGCTGTTGTTATTTTTATTATCATTATTATAATTGTTATTTTGGATGGGGAGAAGTGAATAATAAGTAAAAGATTTGTTTTCCTAAATGTTAGATCACCTGAAATTCTGACTGTAGACAGAGGCAAGTTCAAGTGCCCTTCATCTTTCCAGAGTTTTCATTCTGAATGGAAGGTCACATAATCTGCAGTTAAATAGGGAATTTCCTCAGCATCAAAAGATGGGTGCACTAGCAAATATGCAAGACCTGTTTAAGAACTTAAATTTCTCATGTATAGGGAGTTTTTACTATCAAACCAAAATGTTTTAACAGGGAGGAGATGGGTCTGTGCATCCCTAGATAGTATATGTAGATATATAATATTTCCTTTGGAAGAACATCTTAAAGCATTTTGTCACAGAAAAATGGGAACTGAATTTTTCAAAAGTATCTCACTGGAGCTTCACAAACTTTCAAGCTTCAGGGCTCCACCAGAATAAGGCAGCATTGATTATCTTCTCAACTTCAGCCTGCAAAGTTGTGGCAAGAGCAGATTTTCAAGTCTTCCCTCATAGTCCAGTGGAATTGCTGTATTCATTTTCCAATACACATTTTCTCACAGGAATGTCTTCAATTGGAAATGTAAGAAGAATTTAGAGGAAGCCAAGTGCACCCTGGTCATCTTCTTCACAGCCAGAAAGACATCCTCCCAGATTTTAATAGTCCTAAAATAGATACAACTCTATAATTAAATTCTCTTACTTTCATGTCTTTGTCTTCCTCTCTTGTTTTCTATATGTCAGAAAAGTGCCTGACATAAAAGACTCCCTGTGTATTTTAAAGGACTGTTACTCACTATCAACCTAGCAACAGTAAGAAAACAATTATCTTTTATAACCTATCATACCCTAGCACTTACAATGGCTGCATTTTCATGTTGGAGTTCACAGCCTGAAGCAGCAGAATTTTATTGTGAAGCTCTGGCTCAATCTTGACACTTTTTTATAAAATGCTTACCGCTAAATTCACTTATTCTTTCTCACGACAGTAGCATCTGGAGGGTTTTTGTTAAGTAGCTAGGATGACTAGTTTTCCACTTCTGGAAAATGTTACTTTCAGGGAGGTAAAGGATTTACAATTAAGGAAAGAAAAAAAGCCAAAAATTACAGTACTATGAGCATGACATCTGTCTGAGAGTCCTAATTGCCAGACACAGAAATACTGGCTTACAGACCACATCAAAACAAATGTGAAAATATCATTAAATATAAGTTTGGAACCCTCCTTTTCCTGTATAATGTTGTATATTTTTACCAATCTGACAATGTGAGGCTGTCATGGAGTGTAAGCAGAACTTGCTAGAGCAGGAACAGGTGGCCTCAAATTTAACAGAAAAATAAGAATTCAGCTGTCTAACTAAATCTGTATAAATTTAAAAAATGCTAAGGGAAAGAAGAAATAATTAAAGGGAAAATGCAATAAAAATCTCTCTGCTGAATGTTTAGTGTCTGGCCCTGGATCCAGGCCCACTAGGACATGCCCTCTGTAGGCTGGGACCTGCAGCAGTAAGGTCCTTATCTGCTCACTGGAATGTTTCTGGGTTTTATCCAACCATTTTTTAATACCAAATTTGTAAAAAATCCAAGAAATCTCAAGCCATCCATTTCTGAACAATATATGTTTTCATTAAACATGAAGTTGCTAGCCCTGGGCAAATGGGAATATAAATGTCCAAATGAAAACCAATGCTCTGTGCTGCAGCAACTTGGGATACTGCAAACCTGGCAGTTTCACTGCTGCTGGTACAAAACCCCACAGCAGCAGTTGTTTAAATTTAGGAATTCTTCAGTTTCTAAACAAAATAGTAGAAGCAAATGATGAAGTTGCTTTAGAGGTATAGTGCTTAAAAAATAACAACAAAGTGAAAAGAGGAATGTTATCTTGCAAATTTCTATACTGCACTGAAAAAAAAAGAGGTCCACCTGCTGCTGCAGACATCCTCTGCCAGCACAATGTAGAAGTCTTTACAGAAATAGAGGAGAAATTTATTTTAGGTTTCTGTTCCCGAAATGGGGAGGGGTTTTTGCTTTCTTAGGACTTTGTTCTGTTACTCACCTTGTTAACCATGAGAAACAGACACTTGAGACACAGGAGCTAAGAAAAACTCACCTACCTTAAGCAGAGCATGGAGGCCACCTCAGATACAGACATCTCAGATGGCACCTGAGTATAGTTCCTTAGGCAACTAAACGGTGTCTTTACAGAGGGGAGCAGATGCAGAGGAAGGACCTTGAGATATGTAGGTACTGCTGTATCTGCTGTGTAACTCAGAATTGTGGTCTGTGGGCATCCAGTCAGTAGAGGCAGCAGTGAGAGATACTCAGTTGTTCACCCAAGGCTTTCTGATTCTCAGTGCCTTGACTTGCTCAGGACTCTTCTTGCTTGATCTGCATTGATCTGTAGCAATTACCTGTCTCTTGTGAAAGTGCTTACACGTTTCTGTGCAGAAACTACCCTTCTTTTCAGACCCCATGGGATTTCTTTACTCTTGCCTTTTGTGTAAACTTCAAAGGCATGTATGTAGCCCTGTAGCTGATGAAATTCTCAGTAATGGGCTGCTTTCAACCACGATGGAACAAGGACAGCAGTGCCAGATTTGAAGGCAGAAAGATCTGACTGTTCAATGGTACAAGTCTTCTACTGTACGTATAGTTAAAGGGCCCCACTGCTGTCACATTGTAGACAGTGGATTAGCTAATGAGACTGTCTGTGATAGCAAAGAGCTGGTTCTCAACACTTGGCTAATTTTAGGGTCTAGATGCAATAAATGCTCACATTAATTCCACCATACTTTCCCAGAATACAGTCACCCACAATTGACAAATGTAGTTTCTAATTTTATTATTTGTTAATAAAAACTGGTAAAACAGTTCATCTCCTTTTCCAGGACAATGACTTTCATAAGCCGAAAATGCCATGAAAAATTCAAATTAGAGGTTGAAAATCAATTGTAAACATGAGATCAGGATGGAACTGGGTAATCTGAATCGTTTGCTTACAGACAAGTTAATAATCTTCACACACTTTTCATGGAAAACAACCATCTTGTGTCTGCATAGGCTGGTTCAGTAATTCTGCTGTCATGAGTGCAATTATAAAATAAACACAAGAGACTAAAGGAGAGAGTAAGGGAATGAATTTGCCAGCTGGAAGCCTTAACAAAACGATATTCAGTGACCTCAGGAACCATTCAGTACAATTGAACCCTGTCTATACTTGGCAATGTATTCACAATAAATGTAATTGACTGCTCCTCTCTGAACTTTGGGACTGTATGGAACTGATCTGTCTATGAAGATTAGATGTTCAGTAAAGGCTTTGCTTATGTGAGGTCTTTATTACCCTCTGCCTAGTGTGTAGGCTGCAGTATACTTTAGAAATGTTTTGCATATTTTGTGATAAAGATTTTAGCTTCTATGGTTATTGTGGTGACATTCTCTTTCTCTACTCCCTCTCTTTTATTTCTTCTTGTTCTTCTAGGTGACTTTTTTATGCACGTACACATAGTTCTTTCATGCTTTTTAAAATATTTGGTTGGTTGTTTTTTATTTTTTTTTAAATTTGTATATTTTGAGATAAATTGGATGCATTGATATCAGTGACAGTACAAAATACCATCCACACCCTCTAGACAATGCTTCTTTTTCAAGTTTTCTTTGGATTAAGGCATTTTCAAAGCACAAATTAGGTGACAGACAAAAGGAATAAGAAAACAAATCTTTCCACATGTAATCCACATCCAACTGTTGCAAAATATGCACAAAACATTCCCTAAAAGAATACTGAAGCTTAAGCCAACAAAGTCAGTGTTCCTTCAGATGCTGGATATCTCTGTGTTAGGATGCAGTGCAAACTGATAGCAATGGCTACACATACAAAGGAAAAAAAATCTTTGAGCAACCTGGTCTAGTGAAAGGCGTTCCTGCCCATGACAGGAGGTGTGAAACTAGCTCATCTTTAAACTCTCTTCCAACACAAACCATTCTATTATTCTATGATACACTATTATTCTATTATCCTATGATATAGTATTATTTACCTGTGTATGTGTACAAATCCAGGGTATTTTAGAAAAAGAGACAGTCTACATCTAGTTTCTGGCCTTCATAGTAAAAATATATGTAAAAATCCATCAAAATATTACTGAAAACTTTCAATTAAAGTTCTATCAAACTTTACATTGAGATGCAATTTTAATTTATAGTGTAATTTAAAGTTGCCTTCATATGCAATAACTCCCTCCATCCCCTAAGGAGTGAAACAAATCTTTTTATATTTCACTTTGCTACAAAAACTACTTCTTTTATTTTGTCTGCCCAAGTAGTAAAATTAATTTTAATGTAGTAATTTTCTATGCAAGGAATAAGTCCAAGAAGGGATTGAGGTGTCCCTCTCATGAAGCACAATGGCATAGAAACCACAATCTCACTTAGTCCTGAGTTCATCTCACCAACTGGCCTTGACTGAGTGTCCCAAACAGGCAGACCCACATGATTTTATTTAACTGGCGAGAAGATGGAGGTCACCTCTAGAGACCAATTTAGACAGTGTGTGAGCTGCATGGTTTGTGACTGAGGGGACTGACAAAGAGGACTGCTCCTGCATCTGTACCAGCTGCAACTTTCCCAGGGCTGATGCTTTCCAGTTTCAGTAAATTGCATTGCTGTTACCAAAATGAAACATGGTGAAGAAATGAATTATCATTATTGGCGTTGAGTCAGAGAAGACCGGATGCTATCCTGAAGCCAGTGGGACATAGTAGCAAACATTTCTTGCAAACTCTAAAATATAAGAACATTATCAGTCATAAATCATCTACATTAGCACTTTGTCAGTTAAATATCTATAAAGTAGGTCACACAAACCCGAAGAAAATCCAGAATCATCAGTTATCCAGCTAGTATCCCATTGATTTGTTTCTAAAACTTGTCCCCAAGTGTTTATTGAATTTGAGATGTTTATATTCATCTCTCTTTTTCAATTTAATAAAACAATTTCTCAGAACTTTTGACTTCCATCTTTGCCATGGCAAAATAGTTCTCCAAAGTTATTTTCAACTTCAACTAAATATAAAGTACTAATGCTAGGATGAGTTAGGATCTTCATTTCAGAATGAGAGATATCAAAAGAATATGTTCATTTTTTAGAGCTTTTCTACTCTATGATGCCTTACTGTTAATAAAGATATTAGCATTCACCTTCCTTTCATCTGCCTAAATGGAAGGGGTGAGTCACACAGCTCACCTTGCCTGCAGCTGCTACTCAAAAACAATGCACTCTCCTGTAGAGAGTCCCTTCACCTCTGACACCTTGTTCAGCTACCTTAGGATGCCTCAAATGGCACCAAGAGCCTTGGTTTGGGCAACTTCATTAAGTCCTTCGTTATACATTCATAGTGTATCAGGGAGAGCAAGTAAGACAGGTTTGTTTTAAAAATCTTTTTTGATTGATCTTAATATAACTCCTGAGAATCAGCCTTTTTTACTGAGATTTAATTTTTCTATGGTGATGTCTCCTCCTGTAAGACCAAGCGGCCTTTGAGAACCGCAGCCTTGATGAGGGTTCATTTCCTACAGTGTGTAACAGCAGGAAGGAAACTGATTGATTTTATCAGAGGATTAATAAATACTGTAGCAAAGTAGTAGAGAGAAGACATTCAGGTGCGAGAAATATGACACTGATGTGGATGATTATGATTAGATTTATTGCTACTACATTATATAAATATTGTCAGTGCAGTATATAAGCAGGTCTAAAGGATTCTAATATAAGTAGGTTTGAATAGAAATGTACAGGTTTGCAGTCTTTGGCCTTACAGAATGCGCAGTTACAAAGCAAAAAAAAAATCTATGTAAATACTTTGGGATTGTATCTCCATATGTGACCAGATCTTAGTGCTTTTATGCACCTGTCCAAAAGAGACGGTTCCTTGTTTTCAGACTGGATGTACCTGCAGATGTCCCTCCTGGGAGCTGATCATCCTTGAAGCTTCCAGCAACCTCAGGAGGTCAGTTTGCTCAGCTGATCCTGCCTCCAGCAGAATTTTATACCCCTCCTTAGACCTATGTGTACCAAAGTCAATCCAGCCATCACAGCTTCCCCATGTCTGGAATGCATTCATTATGTGAGCATCCACAGAGTTCCTTCTGCCATGCCCACCTCGTGTTCTCGTCTCAGGACAAATCATATTGCCCCTTAGAGACAGTAAAAAGGGAGAGGGTGGGTGTGTGTGGAGGGGGAGGACACTCCCAAAGATCTGATTATCTTTCCTTGCTGTCACAAAGCCCTGATTTGCATTGCACTGAGGACTAGGACAGTCTTTGGGTGCAATTTTTTAGAACTTATCTTAAACTTACCAACATATGAGTTATTGAAAAATGACCAACCATGACATACACATTGTCCCATAGAATCTGCATATACCACAGGTGTTGAAGCATTTGTATTGGAACTGACTTCAATTGTTTTCTTATCTTTTGGAATAATGTGAAGTCTTTAAAGCAAATCCCAGATGTAAGCAGTCCTTTCAAGTTAGTGCAACTCCAGTGATGACAATGGAGCTGTCCCAGCTTCTGTATCATGCTGGCCCAGTTCTCAGAAATGAGGTTACTGGTGATTGTCTCTATGTTCCAGGTTATTTTCACCTACTGCATTACATTTTTTCCTAAATATTATGTTTTTTTAGGGCTTTAAAAATGAATTTATTTTAAAAAAACCCTTCAAAACTAATGATTTCCAGAATGTTTAGACTTGCTGACTAGTCAGTGTTAGTCCTTTGCTTGTGTTGAATTTGACAGGTGTATTGCTGGTTCTCAGTTTACTCCTTTACAGCCTTTTGTTAGAAATAAATCAGTGCATGAAAAATCTGGAGATGATACTACAGTACAGTAATAAGAATGACTATATAATTTAATTTAAAAATATATGTGATTTTTTCTAGTGACACTTTAAATTATTCTTGTTATAGTCTGTCTGCATTTTTGGTAAAGGTACAAATAGGTTCTTCTAAATCTATTCTTATAACTTTGTCCATTTGTACTTGAGTGTCCAAAAGTTATCTGGCTCTTGTGTCAGTTGAACATCTTGGTCCTAATGATGAGGGTATTCTTCCAGCTGATGTCAGCCAACAAGCACATAGGTCAGCCAGAAAGCTGTTTGAGGATATACACAGAAAAAAAGTGAAAATGGAGCAAAAATTGAACACAAGGAACATCATGGGCCATATGCCTTCCAGTTAATGGAAGAACCCCCATGTGAAAAAATAAAAAAGTCAGGCTTTAAGTATAAAAATAGTTATACTGTCTCTTATGAGATGCTTTCATAGCAACAAATGTAACTAAGAGCTGTTGTGACATCAGATCAAAATGGTTTTTTTATCATAGTGGTCACCTCTACCAGTTCAAGCAATTATCCCAGTTTAGCCAGTGGCTCTGAGGCAAGAAAGAGATCGTTTTAAACACTATTACATACACCAGCTTGCCTACAACTCTCACAGCTTCAGTGCTGAGAGAGATTTAAAGGAAATGAAAACCAAAAGAGGCCTTCTTCAGTATGTTGGTTATTGTCTTGCCAAATCAGCCATCTGTGTACAGAGCCAGTCTCTGTGTCACTTGTGGCCTTTCCTTGGCTGCTGCTCAGAGAGTTTAGGAACTGTTTGTTGTTTAATAGAGCCCTCTGAGATTATTCTTGGAGAGAGCTATTTCTGTAAACCAGAATACGCAGGCTGAAAATTCTTTTCCAAAGCCTTGAAATAGGAGCAATTGGATGCAATCTTTGCCTACTAAATATTCACTGGGAAACAGCAAACTGAATTTGAGGTCTACACCCCCAAATTTCTGTTTTCTATTCAGCAATTTGCCTCACTCAGGGATGCTGTCTGATGTATATGCAAAGACTTCTCAAGTGAATCAATGCTGTCATCACAACATGGAAGTTACTCACTGTCTTGCAGATTTAGATCAACATTAGGGAGCAAATTTCTGCATCAAACATAGTAGCTCTGGCAACTTAACAAGAATTTGTGTTTGAGACATGGCATGGACATAGACATAAACATGAATATTTACAATTGCTATATATTTGTCTGGAAGTTTTTCCTTTTTGTCTGTGTAAGATAAAAATTTAAAGGAAATATCTTTTAAAAAATCCTCAGAACTCCTTTTTTTTTAAATTTTATTTATTTCTTCAGTGAAAACTCTGAGGTATATTGTGTAGAATGGGGGAAAAAATGTTTGAGCTGAAAATAAACATGTTTGATGATTTGTCTCTGGAATATAATTTTTTAATAATTGTAATTTTCAAAATGCAAGTTCTTAAAAATTAAAAACTGAAATGCTTTCCCAAAAAACACTGTGAAGTTTTCTGAATTTTCTCCTCCTTTGACTGAATTATATATCCCAGAATTAACTTGAAATTAAGGAATCATTTCCATCTTTTGAATTTAATATTTTTAATAAGCAACTTTGTGGTGAATAAAAAATTAAATGCCAGCCTTGCTAATTTGCATCCACTGAACCAATAGAAGAGTTTTTTAGCTTTATGTCTTACTGTCAAAGAATAAATGCAGGCAAATTATTCCTATTACATTGATATTTATATGATTCATTTCATTATTCATTAATGCTTGCCACTTTAGTGAGTTGACAGCTAGAGAAAGAGCTGCGTCTCCACACCTACAACAGGACACAGCTGCAGAGCTGATCCTGAGCAAGTCAGGTGGGCCATTGAAACTTGCATAGCTGCTTAATTACTCAACTACGCTCACCTCTAAGTGTCTGTGATGCTACTCCAGTACCACAGTGGCAGTCCAGAGTCCAAAACAGAGACTTTCCAAGCCCTGGTCAATTGTTTCTCCCTGTGAAGATGCCAGTAGAATGCCTATGAGTCAAACATTGCAGTCCTGAGCCTTACCCTTTGTGATTCATCCCTTTAAGCTGTCGTAATAAGTAGTCCTCAAGTTATGGTGAATAGTCATAGTGAGTCCAGGGTGAGCGATGGGGCAAATAACCCATTGAGTAAAATGATCAGAGTTGTTTTAAGGAATCAGACTACTGGACAAAAGTTAGTTTTTGTGTTTTTTGCCTGTTTGTTTTGCAAGGCATTGGGATACACACGGAGTGAAACATGACTTAACAGAAGCATTGACAAAAGAATTGACACTTCTAAAATTAATCAAAATTATGAATCAAAGAACATTCAGTAAATCAGCTTTGTCTGAACTCACATACTAGGAGATGATTTGTTATTTAGATTTAACTAGCGAGTTTTTTGGTAATTTTAGCAGAAATTAAATACTCGCAGGTAAAAATCAATATTAAGTATTATTTTTTAGTGACATTCAAAAACATATGCATCAACTGCATGTCCATATGTCTTTAACTGAAATAATTTCCATCAAGTGAATTTAAGCAAACAAATTCCAAAAATATATCCACTAAGTATGTCTGAACAAGGTTGGATTTTCACATCTTATTTTCATTCACAGACACTCATCTGATCACTCTCAAATATCTCCAAAGCACACTTTGGTCATAGCCTTATCTCTCGAATGTAAATCCAAGATATACTGCAGTATCTGGCAGAACATCTTAAGGGTGTTTGATTCTCAATTTAATTAATAATACTTTATAATTCTGCATTTTTTTGCTGATCCATTCTTTTTCTAAAATACACTGCATGACATATTAATTTTAATTATTTGACCCAGACTGAGTCTTGGAAAATGTTCAGCTGAAGCTACCAGAACGCAACAGAACACACTGGAAAAAGAAAACTTTCTTCCCCATAAATGTCAGTAAAGGCATTTAAAAATAACAAAACAAACATGATTTAAGTGTTCTAGGGTCTTATTTGTTCATATCGTTCAAAAGATTCCTCAGTTGCTCTATTTGTGAAAATATACTGAAATCACTGGGAAAATAGGCATAAATGCCTTCAGAGGCCGTGGAACAGATGGAGCGATGCTGGATCAAAGGAATACACTTTCCCTCAATTTCTCACCAGCTGAGGCTCTCATTTTCAATGGTTTTACGTCTTTTGAACAGGGTATTTACTTCTTGTCCTTACTGTTTGGGGACACACAGGATGGGTCCTAGTCCATTTTTACTGGTGTAGGCATAGCTGTAAAATCCAGGATTAAATATCTGCATGGTGGTGACTGGATGTGGCACCAGCTGGAAAACCAAGCAGTGTGGAGTGAGGAACCTGAGTGCCCAAGGACACTGCAGCTTAAGGTCCAACGGATCTTCTGCAGGAAGCAAAGAAACATGAAGCTGGTGAAATAACAGTTTCTGAGGAGTAAAGGAAACTGGAGTAGTTAGAGTGAGGCACTGTTTTGTTCTTTCCTCTTTTTCTCCTTGAATCTTGTGGTCCATTTGGGGAAGACAGAGGGTATGAAAGTTGGAGAGCAATCTATATGAGCTATAGGTTATTCGGCCAACAGCTCCTTTCCATGCCCAAGCCTGAATCACTGAGAAACCTAAAACGGCAACTGCAGCTTGAAATCTGGCATCAAAAGCCATCCCTGAGCCTTCATGTCCTCATCATCGCTATCTGTCATGCAGTCTACAGGAAAAACACGGTAGTTCTGTTGGTGGCAAATGCTGACTAAACACAATCCTCTGCCAAGATAATAATTTCCAGTTTTCTTATTTCATCAGTCCCACCTCCTTTCAGCACCAGCAGTTCCTGTTGCCTCACTGGCACAAGAAAGCTCCTTGTGCCATCTCAAGCTCATTTTACATGGGTCTCTTAGGTGGGGCTCCCAGAAGAGTTAAAACAAACGCCTTGTTCACATAGATGTCAGCAGTAACCCTGAATTAGACCATACCTCTGTGGCTTCAGTGCAGTATAAATATATTCTAATGATTTATCATGTATTTGCTTTTCCATTTCACATAAATAAAGAAGAACATTTGGGAAGCACACTCTCTCGGTGTTAATATAAAATCCAGATGTCCATTTTGCCAGACTTCTGACATATACTAGATGCTTGAATAGTCTAATTTTCTGCCCAGTGGCGCATTATTTAAGGGTACAACATGTGTGTGCATGGGGCTGTATGCAGTGCTGCAGCTCCTGGTTCAAGATATGCACAGATGAATGATTTCAAGTCTCAAGAATAAGAAATAACCAGCCACTGGCATTACTACTTCATGGAACTGTGGATATATCAATTTATAATGTTCAAACAGGTGGTCATACATGAATATGCTCCTGTTGTTAATCTTTAACCACCTGCATGGGGATTTAATTTCATGTTTCATGAAGCACTGCTGCGCTGAAATAAAAAAGAGTAGTCTTTGCAAGCCTTGCCTTTTCTTCCAGTCATCTCCAAGACTTTGGGCAGCACCGGTTGTTGCACAAGTTGCAACAGGATTCAAGTTTCATCAGAGTGGCATAAGCCTACATTAGACCATTCCAAGCAAGAGTTGCACTAAGTCTCCTGTGCCGCAATTAAGGGTTTTGTTTTTTTTTTTTTTTGAGTAAATTGTTACTAATTGTTCATGCAATGGTGGGGTTCTGAAGACTTCTCCTTGGAGAGGCTATGTTGTTGATGGTTCAAATGACAATTTTCCTGTTGGGTAGAAATTAACGCTATTTATCACACAGCTTCTGAATGATTCATTCTCAAGAATGAGGAGTTGCTCTCAAGGGTGCTGGCCGCACAGTAGCCACCAAGACCAGTGCCAGTAAGTACAGCTTCTCTATTGACTTGGAGGTCCCAACTGTGGCAACTTAAAATTAACTTTACATGACAGTTGTACAAGGAGGCTGTCTTGACATGCTGTTCATGACACAAACATGTGACCTTCACACAGAATGTGCTAAGGAAAAGCTGAGTACTTCAGTCAAATATTCCTCCATTCCTCTTTGGAACTGATGCTGAAGTAACTTGATCTTGGTCTCAGAGAAAACATTTATTCAGCAGTACACCATATGAGGAAAGTTATGCAGTATCTTACAACTTAAGATACATTGTCAACACTCTGCCAAATTCTGATCTTAGATATGTGTGGAAAAACCCATATTCCATCAACTGAATTAGTCAAAATTAATTGGTAGAAAAGACAGTAGGCTTTAGCACATTGGTGTCAAGTAGATTTGCACATATATATCTGAAGAGAGGAATGAATTTGCAAATACAGGGCCGAATTGAAGATTTCCCACTGATTTTTCTGGGCTTTGCTTCACACTATAAAGTAATTTCAGGGTCAAATGACATGTACTTAGCAAAGATTGTGTAATGGAGAATACATCCATTGTTCTAACAAGCATTTTTCAAAAGTGCTTAATAATTTTTTGGTTTTGTCACATGAAAATTCTTCCTGAAAGCATTTTGCCAAAGTGCTGCCTAACTGTAAAGCTATATTGGCTCCAATTCAGCCAATACTGTTATGCTGGATTTAAGTCAGTGCTAGTGAGTGTAGATTAAACCTCAAAAAAGCTACTCACATGGGTAAAAGGAGCAGGATTTTTCTCTTTTCTTTAGAGATGAAACTGAAATTTAAAAAAACAAGTAGCTTTGGGTAAAATTTTCATTAAAAGTTTTCCAGAATCTATCTGAAATAACTTACAAGAAGAGATTATAAATTTTATTCCTAATAGAATGAAAAGTATTGTTACAAACTTTTTTTCCTGCTTTTCAAACTTGTATTTAAATCTTGGATTAAGAGCATTTGAAAAAATCTGCTGTGACTGGATCTGTAATTTTTTTAGTGCATATGCAAGAGTGGGAGAGAGTCGCATTAGAGAAGCTTAGAGTTTACCTTGTTATCTAATCAGCTCATGGTTCAACAGTAGTCAGAAAAGCAAATCAAATGTTGGAAAGGCATAGAAAGGAAAACAAAACAGGAATGATAAATCTTCTACCACTGTACAATGTTGTGAGGTTCTTATACCTTGAATTCTTACTGCATTTGTGTTGCCTCTATTAAAAAGACAATGTAATAGCAGCTGAAAGAAGAAGAGGAGAGGGTCAAAAAAAAAGGAGGGCAAGAAGAGTGATTAAAGATTTGGAGCAGTTTCTATACAAGAAATGAAGAAAGAATCTCTACTAAGCAAGAGATAAAGGAAGGAATATAAAGTTCATTAAAATAATAGGTGGTGTAGAGTAGAGAATGATTGTTCCCTGCATTTGTCTTTCCTGCACAAGATGATGTAAAAACATCTGTAGCCAGGAGCTCAGGAAATATTAAAAATTCAAATGGTTTAAAATACATAATTTGAAAAATTATTGGGAGAAGCCTACAGTCATTATATAAAAGATCTTGTCTCTGAGCAGAGGGGTTCCTGATCAAAATTCATAGAAATCATCGCTACATTCTGGACCTGCTATTACCCCTTTTTTTAGATTTTAGCTGCTGAGTAGTGGTTATTCTGTGGAAAATAGAACACAGAAAGGGTACAAGCTTTCCTATGCTCTTGTTTGGAAACTGCCATCCAGTTGAAGTCAGGGCCTGCAAATATCAGTTGTCCAGAGGAGCGAGAAGGGCAGCAGTCTTCACAATGACACAAAGTGCTAGACCACCATTGCAGTGTCAGTTTAGTTTAAAATGAAAAGTTAAAAGCACAAAAGAAAGACAAGAATAAAGTAACACAGAAGGCTTGATAAGACAGACATAAAAATCTTTTTTTTAAAGATGGTATTTTAAGGGATAAAACTTTATCATGTTACTCCTCATTTTTCAGTCTTTGCAACAGGACTAGGCAGTACATGTGGGATTATTGCATTTTTTACTCATAATTCACCAAGCAATAACGTTATGTCCCAAGTTTGCAATGCTTGCTGAACTCAGGAAAGATTACTTCTTATAAAGACTGTCTGTGCAATGTTTTGTTCAGGGTGGCTGGATACTCCCTTCTGTGCTGAGAGCACATGAACCACAAGCAAGGTACCACCCGCAGCTGCTTATAAATGCCTTTTAGCAAAACTCATGGCTTGGAGGGCTTTGATTGTGCCCTCAGTGCACAGAGCAGGACAGCTGCCACCACTTGAGTGGAAATTCTTGTGGGATTTAAATTGCCGTGGACTTTCAGCTCTTAGTTTCCTTTTCCCAACTGAGGCTTTAAGTCTCTGTCCCTTGCTGGGAGGAGAGGCCTGGAGGCTGCCTCAGCTCCAGCAGGGCTATGTGAAGCAGTTCTGTGCATCATCAGGGGCAGTCTGTGTGAGCAATGCAGCGCTTGAAACAGAACAGCTGCCAACCTGTCAGGTGTGAACCCTTCTAATATCTGATTGCCCCCACACCCCAGCAAATAACTTTGAAAAGCATTAGTTCAGACACATTTGCAAAAGCAATCAGTTTTTCCAGCTATAGAGATTCAACGTTATATGCATTATTACAGCATGATTTTTGAGACAATTAAGAACTAACAACTCAGATTTATTTTTATATTATTCCTTAACTTTTCAAGTATAGTTGAATCAATCCTTTCATATTCCAGCGTAACAGTACTTGTGTCAATGTGATATCTATTCAGCAAAATTGTTCTCTCAATTTTGATGAAAAACAGTGGTTAGTGAACTTTTCTCATCCCTTCATTGGTTATAAACTCAGTATAAATTTAGCCTTTTGACTCCAATTAGAGCTTTGAGATTTCTTGGGAACAGATGACATATTTACAACTCAATATGTTTGTCTCATCCATCTGTTCTCTGCTGGCAGGTTGTAAATTATTAGGACACATGCTGCCTTGTCTATGTCTTCGTATGCACAGAAAAGAACTGCGTGGGTACAGTTTCCTGCTCTAATTGGTATTTAGGTTCTTCCATTGTTTGAAAATTATACAATAGTAATACATGGATGGCTTTATGATCTTCTCAAAACACACTTATTTCTGTCTCACCAAGGGTCGTCTCAGCAGTAGAGAGTCATAATAAAAAGGCAACAAGTACTTCAGACCAAAGATATGTCAGACATAAATTGTAAGACTCAGAAAACTGGCAGGTCCCAACCAGTTGTAAAAGTGGGAGAAAGTAAAGAACCTGATAAAACATGAAATACATTTAGTGACAGTGACATCTTCAGTAAATGGTTTACTGGGAAAATAAATTGTTCGACTTGTACAGATAATTCCAATCACAAACTCGGTCCCTACAGGAATAGCCATCAAGCCAAAAAATATATCTTTTTCATCAAAACAAAATTTGTTTCAGTGTAACGTGTGTCACTTTGAACTGCTGTAGTTTATGTGAACTCTCTGCTGGAATCAATTTTCTTTGAGAATTCTCCATTTATCAAGTTTCTTTTACAAACTACAGTTACGTGGCTGGCTCTGGTGGTGTGGACAGCCTGAAGTTTAAAAGCAAACCTGAGAGAATAGCAAAGGTGTAGAATGATTGTGCTCTAAATGCTGCTCTGACTGCAAAAGGCTGAGAAGGCTAAAATAGAAATGCAGGTTTTATGGAAATCAAACAAAAAGTTAAAGAATGCATTAACCACCGTAGGAAAGATTATTAAGGAGTCAAGGGATGATATTATTGACAAGGCATCAAGTCAAACGCTAGTTGTCCATAGCTGATAAGAAAAGAGGGGTTAGAAATGGGAGAAGCTTAAGCAGTTATTTTTACAATGTAACTTAGTAGAAACAAGATCTCCAAGGACTGGGCCATGGTTAACATAACCCCATTATTAAAAAAGTGTTCTAGGGATTTACTTAGAAATTGAATATCAATGCATTTAGCCTCATATGGGACAAAAGTGTTTCACGAGATCAAATAAAGATACTCTTGGAAAAACTGACAGCCTGAGAACAGCCACATGTTCTCAGGAAGTGGAGATCATGCTTGAACTGGTTGGAATTCCTGGAGGATATTATTACTTCAGAGGTGCGGGTTGATTTGCTAGAGTACCAAACAAAAAACACAGAATTTGCACTGTGGTTATTCAGATATTTTGGTCATATAAACATCCTAGAACTTTATAGTATTGAGGATTAATGTTCTTTATTTCAAGGACAAGTGAACTTGAATAAAGAAATTAAAGTTGTTTCTTAAAGTCTTCTTGATTAATACTTTTTAAACCATTATCAGACTTAAACTTTGCATTTAGGATTCCTTGGATCTTATAAGATTGGACCAAATGGAAAGAAATACTCCCAAATATTCCCATTTCTGCATTATTAAGACCAATAGAAGCACACAAGAAACAGGAAGCAAAAAGTACTTGAAAACATTTCAGAGATTCTCTAAACTGTAGTCTGTCAGCTGGAAGAGCCAACAGAGCACCACATGTCTCCAGTCCACTACAGTAAATGAAAATCTAATTTGGTTTGCTTAGCTTGTGAACATGAGCAATGCCTAGTACAGGCTTAGCAATTCTTTGCAATGCTCCCGTGTAAGGATGTTTAAGGCTAGAATCACTTTGAGATCAATGGGTTTGGTTTTGGTTTAGTGCACCAAATTACAGCAGACCTACTGGGATCAACTGATTTATTTTTGACTGCCAATGTTGAAAAGTATTCAGGAAAGATTATTAGACGAGCACACAGAGAATACTGAAGTTACTGTTCCAAGAAGAATTTTTTCAGGAACTGTAAACTGTGCAACTTGGATGACTGTTGAGATTTCATGATCGCCGTAAAATTCCCAGATCACACGGATTAGGCAGAAGAGTCAGTTAGCAAAACGAACAGCTGTCAAATGAAAGCTTTCCAAGAGATCTTAAGGAAAGAGCTTTAACAATCAAATCAGATCAAGGGTAAATTATTTTGAGTGGCATGGGATTACAATAAATCAAAGTAATAGCTAAATTCTGAAAATAAGTATATCCCAAGTTATTCTATAAAGTTCAAAAACTCTTTATGTATTGAAAATACTAGAGATTGTTACTCTAGGAGTGACAAATACATGTAATGGGAAGATTTTAACTTGTACATCTGAAAAAATTCAGGTTTGAAATGAAGAAAAAATACAGCAAGAAATCTACAAATAATGTTTGCCTCTTCAGTACTGATTTTAATCTCTTGAAATAAAGCCTCTACTCATAACAGAAAATGAAGGCTGCTGTTCTCATTTAAAGATAATGGGACAACAGGTCACAAAATCTTCCTAAAAATTTGTGCTATAGCATGAAACAAAAGAGAAAAATTAAGATTTTTTTCTTCTTCTCTAACTGTTATCAAGACATGATCAGAAAATCAATCCTATCTCTGTCTCCCTGACTTTTGGACTTCTTTGAATGAATTGCCTCCCACACTCTCTGTCAAATGACTACTTGTCTTACCCGGGAAAACAAGTGACTGTGAGAGGCAAGGAGCATTTTTGCTCTCTTGTTTGGTGGTGCAGACTGGGCTTGGTGTGTGCCAGCAGTGCCAAATGGGAGCAGCACCATCCCTAAGGCTTCAGCGAAGGTTTCAGGTGAATGTACAGCTGCTGTGGAAGTTTTCCTACTCAGCATCAGTCTGAGCCATAGTCATTGTGAAATCTCATTGGTGATCTCTCTTCCTAAAGAAGACACAATGTCTAGAGTTCACTCCTATATTCAATAGCTATATTGCTAAGATTTAGAGTTGAAATTGTGACTGATGATGATTCTTATTTCCAACTGAGCCACTGAAATGTTCCCCAAATTTTTGATTTAGCATAGACTTGTTTTTTTGGCCTGGGATATGTTGAAATAGCTAAGCTTGTTAGAAGTAGAAGTTAGTCCAAATAGAATTGAAAACAGATTTCTGAGGCAAGGAGTCTAAAGTAACAAATTATTGACACATTTCATTACTTACACTGCAGTCTAAAATATTGGACAAATCACTAATATAAATTCACAGTTTAGACAGCTTTTGGAACAAAGGGAGGCAATGAATTCTTTATGGTCAAGCATGATATCTAATCACTCAAATAACACTGCTTTGCTTAAAACTACAGATGTCATTTTTGGATTAGATTTTATATTAGGGTTCTTTTGATGAGCAAAACTTGGATTACTTCTTTTGTTATATGAATTATCCTGTGTTACAATCTGACATCTATTGCTATGGGGTGAGAATCTACAGAAAACTTGGCTTGAGTCACACTGCTTTAATGGCTTAATTGTTATTTAGAGCAGAAAATGTCGATGTCGACAGATCAAAGCTTTCTCAAAACTAAAATGAATTCCTTGGATACACCAGAGGTTTACATCCACATTGGATAGTATTATCTACAAGTCTTGCAATAATCGTTTTATGCTTGTCTATAAACACAGAGCAGATGCAGGTTTCCCCTTTTCCGAATGTCCTTGTGTATCCAGCACTGGGAGAAGCTGGCTTAGCTGTGCAGTCCACTTACACAACTTTTGGTGCCCAGCGAATTTCATGCTGGTTTATTAACCCATTCAAAAGCTGACCTTGTATTTGACCAAAACCAGTGAGAAATTCGGTGTGCCATCTAGACAGCACAGAACTTTTTTTTTGTGTGTGTGTGGAATGGATCTCTCTCTTTTTTCATTGTATGAAGGGGCAGACTTTCAGGAGGCCATAGCAAGATTTGTGTTTTCCTAATTATAAAAAACCCTCATTTCCATGTGGGCAGCTTGATTAATGGTGTGTTTGGAATCAAGCCAGAAGCAAAAGCAAAGGTGATGTACAGCAAGAAAGACTTTTTACACCACCTGGAAATGGAAGAGAATTCCTCCTACTTCTTATAGTTTGCCATGTCATTTTAAGAGCCTCAGGGTGAACAGTAGGCAGTTGACTGCCAGTTTATAAGCTTGTGTAAATTTTGATTGCTTTCGAGTCGTGTTATTTTTGGAAGCACTTGAGGAAAACAGTGTTTTTTCCTTTAGATATTATTGAAAAGATACATAATCAAAAATACTCAATTTTGCCACTAAATTCTGTACAGGACACTTGATCACTGTAAAGAATACTTTCTTTTCTCAGTTTATCACTTCTTCCTTAGTGCAATTTTGTTTCTAGAAGGTCTGTACTAGTTGCTATGCTTGAATTACAGACTAACTAAAAACGAATACACTTTCAGACGCTTAATCATGTTCTTATGTTACCTAAAATATAGAGGGAAGGGGCAGAAATTACAAATTTTCCCACAATTTTATTTTCAGAAACCAATAATTATTGTTTCTCTTTTATATTTAATTGTTGATTTCCTAGTGAAACTTGGGGGTGGAAATGGAGAAGGCTATAAAAAAGCAGAATTCTTCCATCATCATACCAAAGTATGTGGACCTTTCACTGGAAACCTGAACACTTCATTCTGAGGTTTTCAGTGGAACCACAAATATTTCTAAAAGGAAATCCCCTTTCCCTGAATACTTCTTTTTAATAGCAAATCTATGAAAACCCATGTTTTCTAAAATATATCAGCATATTTTTGATGCTTGATTGTAAAGACTTTTTAATTTTATTTTTTTAGCAGCTCAGTTAATGACGTTATTCATGTTTTTTGACTCTGAATCTTTAAAAAATAGAATAATTGTCAGATACATCAATCCTTTTTAAGTTAATATGCTTCATATATAATAGAAAATTTATATAAAATTGGCCAATCCCTGTGAAATCTGAAAATATAAATTTAATCCAAAAAGTATTTTGGAGAAAGCTAATTAATGCAGGTTATTAAAACTCTGGCTGTTAACATCAATCAAATGGATCAACAATAGAGCTAGGAATAAAGGAGATGAAGGAAGACTTTTCAAAACCTGGTAAAAGGCTCCATATGAACATAGAAAGTAGCCATGGATTCTGCAGACAAACTATTCTTTTCACTGAAATTATTTGCAATACCAGTTCCTAGAGACGGAAAAAATAGCATACAAGTTTCATCTGTGGGATGTGTATCAACTTCTATTTTATGTCCTACTTTATGTATATACACTGAGTATTGAAAAACCAATGAACAATCAGTTCGCAAAAGTTTGATTCCTGTTTTTCTGTAAGTGATATGCTGCTCAGACAAAAAAAAAAAAAAAAAAAAGAAAAGAAAATGCAGCCTGACACAGCGAAACAGAATTCTGCTGATATGAATTCTGACACTCAAGAATTAAGGAAAGCTAAATGCTCCATTTTATCCAGCTTGAAGGGAAATAATTTTTGAAGAGTTGTGAATAAACATAAGGTTATTCAGCTAAGGGATGAAGCAGTTAAGAAATAATGTAGGTTAGAATTATTTTGCATTTTCTCCTGAGAGAGAGCTTATATATTCTGTCACATGTATTTTCTGTACTCAGAGACATGCACGGGAAACACATTTGCATGAAGAAGACTGTGGCCTGATATGGTATTACTTATTGTAGGCCACCCACAGCAGTGGAAGTAACTCTTCACTACCAGCACTGATTCACTTAGCCTTTGATTAAACACAGGAATTTAAACTATGAAAAGGTCTGAAACCTGACACAGTCCTTTGACACCTTGACATCTGTCATTGAAGATAATCCTTCTCTAGGAACCGATCTCTGAAAATAGAATTAAACTATTTTGGTTCTCAATCTTAACCCTTCCTTATTGCAAATGTAACCTTGCTGTGTTAGGAGACTTCCCAAATTACTGTTTCTCCTTTCAAATCCCTGCGTTTGTGGAGGAGCTGCGTGGGAGCACAGGGGACAACAAACACAAACCAGGCAGCTCCATCACCAGTAAATGAAGTGAGTCACTGAGTTATACTAATGAGTGGGCCACCAAACCATCCAGGACTTCAGAGTCTGCTCATGCCCCTATTTTCTTTACCTTTTCTTACTTCATACAAGAGTGAGGCATTGAATCAGAATGACAGACAACATGCTGGTTGTAAGTTTTGTTCTTTTAATCTTTTCTTTGTCTGAGCATCACAAATGCCATGCCATTATTTTTAACTTCATCTCTGCGGAGATTGTGTTTCACCTTTTGCCACTGTTTCTAGTAGGTTGTGTGATGGAGGCCCTGGGATGATCTGAGTGGTCTGCACCCTCAGATATACTTTTGCCCCTTTTTAAGTACTACATTTTTTCTCCTCTTCCTCAACCGTGTTTATCCAAGTTCCTAAGAAAATCTCACTGGGAATCTTCCAATATTTCCTCAGCCTGCTGTTCTCTTCCTCTGTGTAAGATTAAATGTTGGCAATCAGTGGCAGGTTCTCATTTTGCAGCGGTTGTGTCTCACCTGGACGTACAAAAA
>VWZG01012854.1:243767-270287 GCA_013396735.1 Grallaria varia | reverse complement strand
AAAAAAAAAAAAAAGAAGTCTAAAATAAAATTTAAAAAAAAGTACAACTCAGCAGCAGATTTCCACTGAAAAATAATGTGTGGTGATCCAAAGTTCATAGCCTGTGAAGTATGAGAAAGTCTTGGGATTTATACTGTGCTTGAGAAATTGCCCATCAGTTTTTTGGTTGGGTCATGCACTGCAGCTGAGCTGGAACAAGCAGGGTTCTGGCTGAGAATAACCCAGCCCTGACTGTTCTGCAGAGACAGCTCTTACACCCCTGCTCACCAGCAATGCTACCAGTGAGCAGGACATCACCCCACAAAGGGCCTGAAGTATGGCAATAGTCCAACCTGAGCAAAGCAAACCCTGGCTGACAACAGAAGCCCTCCTAAAGATGAGCAGCAACACCGCACAGGCTCCACAGGTGACAGAGCCCTCCTCAGCCCTCTCCAAGCCACCTGGGTGCCCCTGGATGCTGGAGTGCCCACCAGTCTTTCCAGGTGCTCTGGCAAACCATTACATAACTGTTGCAAAGAGAATTTTTCCTTTTTCTTTTTCCCCAGCAGGAGATTTTCAGTCTGCCTTGTCAACCTGTACTCTTTTGGCAGTGCACATAGGATGTTCGTAACCCCCAGCTACCGACAGCAAACTGAAAAAGGAAAATAAAAGGGTTTGTGTTGTTTTCTTTTAGTTCCACGATGTATGAAGCCAGCAAAGGAAGACTTGGTTCTTGACAAGTCTTCGAGTAGCACCTACTTAATTGTCCCAGTAGTGCAGCTGCAGTTTGCTGGAACTAAAGCCCATCTTGCATGTCTCTCTCTAGTTAAACTTCTGGCTCCTCCTCACAGGTGCCATATGTACATATAGGAACAGTAAAAACTTTTCAAAATTATTAGTTGTAACAGGGCTGTTGAAAGTTTCAGTAAGAATAGAGCCATTTTAGGACCATGCCCATATTAATGTTTTAAAGCATTTCCTCATGCACTTTCTAGAAGGGGAAAAAAAAAAAAAGGAAAAAGAAAAAAAAAAAGAGATGATCTAATGAAACTTCAGTTTGAAGGTGATCAGTGCAAACAAGGAAAGATGGAAAGACAGCAAGAGTTGATAAGGTTACCTCAGGGATGTGGCCTTTATGCAAAAAGGAAGGCGAAATCTTACCCTTGTCAGTGAAGCTCATTTTACATCACCAGAGGGGGCATTTCACTCTGGCAGTGAAATAGGCCATTTGCCTATTAGAGCTGCATTTGATAACAATGTTCAGAGCACTAACTGGAGAGAAATACTTTGGGATGCATAGAGTAACCTGGTATTTCCTGGTGGAATACCAACCTTATCCCTTCCACAACACTAATCTTATAACTCACTTACTGAGCACTAAATATTTCTTTTGTAAATTAGATGTGTTTGATAATTGATACAGTATCCTGACATGCTTGGTGTGCTGCTATTCAGTTTAATACAGTGATTTGCATTGCCAGCAAGAGGGTCAGACAGCTGTATGCATAAATGAAGTTTCTCTACGTTGCCATTGATGATGCAGGAATCTCACGGACTCCAAAATCCTTGTTTTCCTTGCCTTGCTATTTTGTGTAAAAGCCTCGTTGAATGTTTGCAACAAAGTGAATACAGAAAGAAAAAATACCAACTAGTATTTTCTGACAATATTTGTGAAGAAAGGAGAAATTTTGGTTTTGTTTTGGTTTTATTTACATTAGGTTCCAGACAAAAGGCCACAAATTCAGGACTCATTTTGATAGATGTTGAACCTTCCCTAAAATTGTAGGAGCTAAAGTCATCAGGAGATGCAGTGTTAAAACCTAAAGAAAACATATGGACAGAGGACAATTCAGTCCCTATTGGAACAGTTGTCCATGCAATCACTAGTGTTAGTACTTTGAAAAACTTTATTGTCTAGCTTCCCTTGCCTTTAGTAGGAGTAGGACATTCATTTTCTCTTATTCACTAGGTGTGAGGTGCTCTGAAAGTGCTGGATATACACTTAAAAGGGTAGACAACTGGAAAATATCCCATTTAAGAAATCTGTGGCAGCAAATACAAAGCTGGGTTCTCTGCAACTGGGTGGCACTGAGGTTTTTTATGACAACAAGCTGATGTGTAGAACTACATCTGCAAAACTTTTCAGTCTCTAACTCATGAGTGGAAATGTCTATCTAGACACAAGCATGTGAAATAATAATGATTTGGCTCTTTGGGGTATGTAATAGTGATCCTGAGAAGTGTTGTTTGTGTTAGCATGGATGTGGGGGTTGTGGTGGATGTGGTGTCCAAGCTCCTTCATGCCCAGAGCTTCATCTGACCCAGAGAAGATGGGAGGAAGGACCTTGGTCCAATTTTCACCGTGGGCCTCCCAGCTACCAGATCATGTGCAGGGCAGATCAGAACTGAATCAGAGGCCCAGAGCGCAGCTGATTCAAAATGCTGCTTTTTCTCCGACACCTATTCAATAAGCCTACATTTCTTAACAGAGCAGGTTATGAGGCTGAAATCTTCACTGCTTGTGCCATACCGCGCCAGCTTCTCCGTGCTGTACCATAGGCACTGTGCGAACCTGTCTGTGGAGCCGGAGCTCCTCCTGGAACCCATGAAACAGTTGTTTGTCTGTCCTACTGGTGTCCAGTGGGTAACAAAATGGCCTCTGCTTTTGTTTCATCTGTATTAATTTTCATTTGTACAGAGCTGCAAAGCAGGCTGCTTTTGAAACTCAGACAAAAGGGCACGAGCAACTGGGTTCCTCCAACTTTCTAAATATTGATTTACTTCTGGTTTCTGTAAGAAATGACATGGAATCCTGCTAATATCTAAGGTTATCTGCGGCCTTGTGACCTGTAAATCACAACCTCAGTGCGACTCTGGTTCGAACACTGGGAAGTGAAAGGTCAGAGAAACAAGATAGCTTATGTATGGCAACAGGATTAGCAGTTTGGGCTGCTCTGAAGATATTAATTTGGACCATCCTATGGCAAATATCACTCAGGTTCACTTAAGGGAAAAAAAAAGAGTTCTTGAACTCTTGAAAAGACACAGTATTTTTTGTATTGCTGAGTATAGTTCCAGAGTAAATAAAGGCACTGAAATGAGCTGATTAGTTGGGGAGTTAAAAATATAAAAGTATAAGGATATATTTTTATTTCTCAATGAATTATTCCTCATGAGTGAAAAACCCTATTGCAATGTGATTCTTGGCCCATGAGATAAAACCTGTGAGAGAGCAATTAAAGACATTCAGGATAATGCATTATGCATAAGTTGGTTACATTCAGATTCAAAGAAGAAATTGAATTTTTGCTTTTACAACTGCTCAACATTTGTCTTGATGTGGTCTTTTTTCAAGAATAGCTCAGTTCCCATCTTGAACTATAGCTTTCTTTTCTTTGCTTCTTCCTTAGGCCTCCTGATGTGTGTACTCCATATACATGTCTCTGGTCCAGTCAAAATATAGTAAATGCAACATGAATTTTTAGAGTGCTTTTGTGTAGTTCCCCCTTCTCCATCACCTGGGTTTTTCTAAGTAACTTTTTGCTCTGTAAATGTAATTATTTTGCCTAGCAAATGTCTAAACTGCTGTAAACCCAGTGTATTTTTAATCCATTTGGGATAAACTAAAATCAGTAGGAGTTTAGTACTTTTAAAACTGAAATTATGTACCTAAATAAAGACTTCATTTTGATCATCTATGCAGGACATCCTGACTATTTTTATTAGTCCCTTCAATTTCCTTTTCTTGGATCTCTTGCTGCATGTTTAGTTGATTCTGGCCATGAATTCATCTTTGGAAAAGCTTCTTTTTGAACTACAGGTGGCAGCAGACAGCAGAAACTTCAGGAATAAGGGCTCTTCTGCATCTCTGAGTGAGCTCCGTGTTAGGATAGCTGCTTTGTTCTAGGATGAAGGTTCTTTATTGTTTTCTCCGCATATCCAGTGGCTACTTAAATTACATGTTTTATATATTTATAGTATACCTATTTGCAATGAACATACAAGCACTTTTATTTTTTTATCCTCTGATACTTACCTTGGTCAAATCTTAACCTGAACAGGCAAGTCACCTTATAAATCTCTTCAATTTCCAGCATTATTTATTGACTGACATTCAATCTATTTTAGTTTAGCTCAAACTGAGGCAGTCCTTCTGATCTAGCCTCTGGGCTGTGGGATAGCTCACAGTGGCTGGAAAGGAGATTCAGGAGTTGCTGGTGTCAAGTGAATTTGCACAAGGCACATAACCAAAATGAAGCAGTAAGGGAGCTGTTGGCTCCTGTCTAAATCTCTGTTCATAAAACCATAGTCACAGTCAAAGATGTAAATTTTCCATTTCTGCATTTTACACTGTTTTGAGTGAAACTGCTCCTGCTTATAAACTTCTTTTTGCTAAACTAAGTCCAATGTACTTGTTATTGTCTTTTCTCAAAGCCCTGAAAACTCAAAAAAAATGCCAAAGTTTTTGTAACATGCTAAAATGAGGGACTGTAGACACATCTTCAACTACTTATTTAGACTACTCTGTCTGCTCCTGTAGCAAAACTAGCATTGGTTTCTTATTCTAATAGACAGAATAAATCAGTGGAACAAAGCCTGTGGTTAATGTGGCTGTACATCTTAAAAAACTTTGACATGTATTTGCATTATCTTTGTCTGGTGACCAGGCAGTCCAAAAAGTTCAGCACCTTCACTCCAGAAGGGCTGATTTACAGTGTGCACTGGAGGTAGGTGAGCAAAGACATCACCCCATTAGAAAATGCTGTCGCGGTGACTGCTGGGCCATTCTTCTCTCCACTTTTGGGACTGGGAGATAGCCCAGGAGAAATAGGTAGGAGGGAAGCAGGAGGGCTTGATGACACCTCCATTGCCTGGATGAAGGTACAGGTCACCCTGGTGTGGCTTGCAGCAAGAAAGATTTGGGCAGCTGCAGGTCATGGTACAGGGATGGGCCAGAATTTGTGGGACCAAGGACCTGCACTGATGTTGCCCCAGATTTCCTGGAAGGACTGAATGAAAGCCATCAGAAAGGACAGCATTGGTGCCTGGCAGTCTGATACTCCACATGAAAACAAAACAGAAGATGATGACAAGACCCACTGCATTAGTTCAGGAGAATTTTTTCTGGGGGTTTTACAGAACAAACAGCATTAAGTGAACTTATCAAAAAAAGATTAAATAATCATCTCTTGTGGATGAAAGATGAACTCCAAACCATAAGTGTTTAAATTTAAAAATAAAAATATATTTAAAAAAAAAAAAAAAGAAAGAGTAAAACATGTATCCAGGAGTTCTGCTCCCTTACTCAAAAGAAAACAAACCAGTGATTCAACAATGCAGCTAAATGAGTTCAGGTCTGAGAAGTAGTTTCCTTTAGGGCAGACAATGATTCTAAACATAAGCAACAGAGGGCTGCAAAAGAATGGAGATGTGAATCTTTTAGTGAAAGAGTAAATATTATCCAAAGCTTATTTATCTACTGGTGGATTTGTATCTCATGTTAAAAGCATGAACTGTTTCTCAGGCAGTGTGTTACCAAAAATTCCTCCAAGAAGGGACTGCTTTTTAAGTATTGCTTTAGATTTTACCAGATGTCTGTGCACCTCCATTGCATTGTAAATAATAAACTAATGCAGAAAGCAAAAGGGCAACATTATTTCTTTTAGGCTTTGGAAAATTAATTGGATACTACTAATAAATATGTTAACAGATTCCTCTGCCAAATTTTTCTTCATTTTACTTCTTTTCCACTGCTTTCATCTTTGTAATTTCTCCATATTCTTTTTGTCAAACTGACTGTCTTATTTTGCTGACCTTGCCTTCCTCTTCCTAATCTTATTCCTTTGCATTCTTAGCTGTCTTATTCTATAATACTCATTTCCTCACTCTTCCTCAACTATTTCTTACTCATTTCAGTGTATCAAGGTTCTCCATTTTTCCTTGCTGTGTTTCAGATTATTTTTCCCTGCTCTTTCCTACTGTGCTGGAGAAGCTGCCTATAAGTTTCTCCTCTGGGGTTCTTTCAGAGCTGACCTGGCAAAGCATCCATTTCCTGTTTAAGTTGAAAGAAGGCCCTCTATGTGCCTACACGTCTGTTTGTCTGTCTGTGGTCTTGCAGAGCAAATGGCAACTGTCAGGAAAAGTTCCTCCCCCATGGTTTGGTGGGGGACTGACCTTAAACTCCCCATAGGTGATGCTGTTGTGAACAAAAGTAGCTGCAGACCTTGTGTTAAGTGTGGTGCTTGCTTCCTGTGACTCCTTCCAGGCAGCAGAAGGCAAACACTGCCAGAAGTTTGAAAGGAGGAATAGAGACACTATTAAAGTGAGAGAAAGGTGAGGAGTAAATTGAGGGAAAGGAAATTTATGGTAACATTTCAGGGCTCAAGATTCTCTCTCCCATAACACAGAACTGGTGTTTAGGCCTTCATGTACTTTAATATATCATTTGGAGATCATATTTACAGTATATAAACTGCACAGACCATTTATATGAAGAATAAGGTCTGCTTAAAATAGAAATTTTAGCTAGTGGAAGAATGAAGGCCCTCATTTCACAGGATTTTGGATGAGCATAGGTTTTATTTCATCCCAGTACCTACAAGTCACACAAGAGAATGCAACATTTTCTAAAGGAACTTTTCCATTTTTACAGGACTTGCTCCACAGCTAACTTGACTTAACCATAAGCAGCATGTCTCCACAAAGATCCATACTGAATTTCTCCCTGAAGACAAATTTTAAAAACACACAGAAAAACAAATCCCTCAAAGCACACAAAAGCAAACAATACCCACAGATTTCTGTTCATAAGAGCAAGAGCCAGGAAGAGTGTGCTTGGACACTCCTAGCAAAGAAGGGGGTTCCCACACTGTGTGACTGTGGTGGCACAGTAAATATGAAACTTCTGTAAATATGAAATTTCAAGTCTTCCCAGTCCATCTTTTCCCTCTCTACTTTACAGTCTCATATCCATGTCTTCTCTCATTCCTGCCCTTGCTCCATGGCATCTGCACTTTTAATTTATGTCAGTTTTGGTGCTTTTTGGATTTTTTTAAGTTTTTTTTTAACCTGCACTGAGGTTACATTTCCTTTAGAAAAAATTTAGAAAAGGTCATTTTAATGGGCCGGGTCAAGTTCTCCTCACACACGGATTTGTGTGTGCCCTTGTGTCTGTGTGCATGCCCCAGGTCAGAGGCAGGCAACAGCAGCAGCACCAGCTGCATTCAGGGGTTGCTGCCTCTCTTGCAAGCTGTCCAGCTCCTATAAAAGCTGGTAGGGAGAAATGCCTTTTGGCACAACTGCAGCACACTCTGGTTGTACATTACGCTTGCTCCCACCTAGAGCTAAGCTTTCGTTGTGATTGCTGTTTCATTTTTTGGCTCCCTAAAGGAGAAGGGAATGCTGTGCCAACCCCAAATGAGGTTATTTGAAACATGGTCAGAGCTGTGGTTTAAGCTGCGAGTCTGCAGAGAAGAAAGTTGTTATTATAACTGGAAGGGTTTTTTAAGGAACTGTGCCTAGGGAACCTGTTGTACAGATGACTATAAATGTAGATGACTTACCTACTTAATAGGCCAGTACTGGATGTTAGGGCACTTAGAAAAGTATGCCTTTAATTTACATCTCCAGCCTCAGAAGAGAATAAAAATTAAGCATCTATATGTTATGGGAAACACATCTATTGGTTTGTGAAAATTTTGTGTGTTCTTGTTTTATAAATCAGGAAGAAATTATCTATGAAGGGTAAATAGTAAAGTCACCACTGACCAATGCAGTTTTAATATCTTTCAAGGCAAGCAACATTTTGACATTATATATATATATATATATAATGTTGTAATATAAATCAACTCCAGGAAGACCATTTTTATGAATTGCAACTCTTCAATTCATGCACTACATATATATTCAACTTAAGGAGCAAAATGTGCTTTTAGGTATGTAGTTCTTTACATTAGCGTTGATTGGAAAAACTAGGTTGCTCTGAATGAACACAATGAATAAGTCCAATTAAGCAAAAATTCCAGAGAAAATGAGGATAAATTGACTACAAAGAGACATTAAAACTGATCACCGTAGTGTTAAAAGGCATACAAATGGAGCAAGAGGCATTTCTTGCTCAGATATCAGTGAAGATTTGTCACTGCCATGGAGCATGATTGAATGGATGATAGAAGAGCATTCCATAAGGTCAGGAAAACATCAAACTTCAGTTTGTATCTTTGCCTGTTGAATTAAAGAAATCTTTTATTTTAGAGTTTGATAGAGAGTTATATGATTTGAACATCAAAGAAGAAATATAGCCCCATGAATCTATCAAGGAAATTGATTTAAAAATACTGAAATATGGATTTGACATGTTAGAAATAATAATCACTGGACAAACTCTAATTAGAGTTCCTCCTTTTCTAGGCTTTGTCTAAATTTGTCAATATTTCTTACAAGGAGAGATGATGGCTTTTAAAGTGTTGTCAGCCTGTAGCAAAAAGTTATACTTGAAGCAAACCAAATAATATACTCGACAAGTTTTTAAATGTTTTATTATAAAGGACAGGAAACAAAATCCACATTTTTTTCAAACCCAGATAAATAAACAAACAGTAAATATCATGCTTTTCATTTTAAATGTGTTTTGTCTTTCACAATAGGATCTGAAAAAAATGGCATTCTTAGCCTGGAGACCTGCAAGAACTTATCTTCTGAGAATACGGTGGAAGACAGACCACATATTTTGCACATAAATGAAGACTTTTTTAAAAAAAACTACTGGAAACTGGGACAAAACAGCTCTGTGAGAAAGTGCTGAGTGAAGAGTAGTTTGGTAACTTATTCAGCAGAAAACTTCAAATTAACCCTTAGTCAAGATTATTTCAAATATATATATATATATAAATATATACAACCACGTAAAAAAATTAAAAATAAGATCTTCCCACTTGAAACCAAACAAACATCAAATCGTCAAATTGTAATAAAACTAGAGAACCCCATGGCGCTTTGTGATCTGTAAGAAGGGATGTTTAAAAACACCAAGTTTTTTTCTATATTCCATAGAAATTAACTGCTAAAGAAAAAAAAAGGTGAAAAAATAAGGAAAAAAACCAAACAGTTCCTCTGCCATCACCATCCTTTAAAAAAGAATCAGATTTTGTTGTGCCTGATCTCAGGAACAGTTTAATGAATAAAACAAAGCGAAAAACAGACAAGCAAATACCTCACCACATGTAGATTTTGCATGTCATGTTGGTCCCAATTTCGTTCATGAGAATATCCCTTTTGATTTCAGTGGGAAGAGGGTAAACTTTTTAACTTCATATCTAGCATAAGTAGAATGACTGCAAACTGCTTTCCCAAATGGACTTTATTCATATGACTAAATCACAAAGGCTGTAAATAGAAAGAGTTGTCTCTACACCCTCATAGGTTACCCAGCTACTCTGTTGTTTGTTATTAAAAGAATTTTATTTTTTCTTATAGTCCCACACTTCTGCAGCACTCTATTAGAAAAAAATTACTTGCTGTAAGCAGTCATATAAGTTCTTTTAATATTTATATCCTTTTGAGGCTTTTCACCCTTTGAGTAGGGTCAAGGCTGCCTGTACAAATTAAATGACTGTTACAGGAAATATAAACATGCTATTTACAAGTTCAAAATTTTTTATTTTTTATACAGCTCTGATGAGTATTTTTTATATTTGTAGCCTAAGCACTGTGTAGAACTTGCATACTTCTGATATTCACAAAAAATGTAATAAAAGAGTAAAATAATTAAGGATAAATTGCACACATGCAAGGATACTGTAAAATGAATCCATTGCCTTAAGCTATGCATTTATGTAATTTTTATATACCCTAACAGTTTGCCTTCCTGTGTACTTCTGATGGAAAAATTCCATGCAAAATCCCATATTTTCTTTAGGATAATATTTCACATTCTTGAAACCTTTCATTAATTATTCTACGTGACATTCAGACTGCCTTTAATGAAAGAAACGAAAAACCTCAAAACATAGTTACTTTTGTTATCACACTATAAATCCTAGCTTGGGGATTATGCCAATTATCTGATTTACTTCTACAGAGCAACTGATGAATTTATGCTTATTATCCTTATCATTATTGATACGTTTGACTCAGTTTAGTTATGAGAAACATGTTCTTAAAGGATTTAATGAAAAATAACATTCACACAAATAATTTGACTCTGGGATTAACATAAATCTGTCCACTATTCAAATTCAGTTCATTTAAGAAAAACAATATTCAGAGTGGTCACCTTGAGTGCTTGAAGAAGAGTTTTAATAAAGGTGTCTCTGTAATCCATGTTCATGGGTATCATGTTGGCATTTCACTGCTGAGTAACGTCCTACTCAATAGACCATGGCTGATATGTTTCAGTTCTTCAAACCCTGATGCTGAATTTAAAAAAAAAACAAAACCAAAACCAAACAAAAAAAACATCCACTGACAAGTTTGGGCAGAATAGCCAAATCCAGTTCTTTGGAAAACCTTTTCAGCCACCTTCTTTTAAACCAATCCTTCCCCAGTCATCAAAACATGGAGTGACCCTTGGGGAGTATTTGCAGGTTATTGAGTAATAACAAAGTGACTTCGCATCCTCCCTACATGTTGTTTTCAAGAAGCCCTTCTCCTTTTACCTTCAGATTGTGATAGTGTTGCTGCTGAGGGCAGTCTCATCCTGGCTTATTCTGGGATCTATTGTTGAATGCCTTTAGAAGTCCAAGGGCCGGATCATCATGGTGGTGGAGCGCAAGGAATAGCTGGGGCCCTTGAAGTAATGCCACTTGATGCCATTGAGCTTTCCATGGTTTTGTCCAGCTGTGTAGAACATCCCGTTGAGATTGGAGGGGCCACAGGCATCAAACCACCACCCTGAAACCATTAAGACAAAAAATGAAACTGCAACTGCACTAAGTATTTTTATTTTATATTTGTTTTATAGGTTTAGCTGATTATAAATTTCTGGTAAATAGCTAATAAATAGTCCTGGTTTGGGATCAATGTTATTTTCACATTTTCCCTTTTTTATTTTTTTTTGTGCTATTCTGCAGTCATCACAAATGGGGAACACACACTTATATTTATAGAATTACAAAAGCAATTACATCCCAACTCATTCTAGTTTCAGATGCACTATGTGAAGTAAAAGCAAGAACACTAAAGATAAATAAACTGCTTTGCATATTTAGACAATATTGCAGTTTTCATTTAAACTTCAGAAAAAGACTATAAGTCAAAAGTATTTTGCATAATTTGACTTGTTATTTTGATGCTAAGCATGATTTAATTTTATTTGCCAGTCCTTGTCTGCTGCTTTAACCGTGATTGTTCAACTTCTCAGTTGCTTTGGCTTCCAGGTTAGATCTTTTTAGCAATTGGATTATGAGAATTGCTGCCCTGTTATAGTAACTACAATGTTGTAGCAATAGATAATTAACATTTGAAATAGTGTACAAGGAGAGACGTGGAGTTTTTCTTTAAGATTTATGTTAAGTTTATATATAAGACCCAGCAAAAGAATGGAAGGACTAAGTGAAGAAGACAATCATAACACTGTAGTTTGCTGACGTGCATGAGTAGATGATGCAGCTGACTACCATAATGTACATACATCTAGGTGAGAGTGTGACCCACTTCAATAAAGGTATATTCATTGCATGGACAATTTGGGCCAGAACAATGACATTCAATCCTTAATCTTATGATTTTCAATGTGAAAAACTATATTAAATCTTAAGCCTTCTAATCTTGATCTTGAAAAGTACTAAACACTCCTTATTTACCTGTGTACAGGTAGAAAAAATTCCTAGCTACCTGACTAACACTGACAACAAAATTTATATTAAAACTGTCACTGATTTTCAAAGTTAGGCTTAGAAAATTGCCAACTGCCTTTTCTGCCCCTCCCACCCCCCCCTCTGCTTCTGACTCATTAACATATTGAACTCTGTGAAATTGCATATATTTTATTCTACTGGAAAGTCAGGGCAAGAAATATCGCGACCAGATGTTTGTGATTCTAGTTCACTGTGCCTGCAGTTATATTGCAAGATTGTTCTGAAAAGTGAAGCAAGACAAATTTAGAAAAAAACCCAGAACTTTGCTTTAGGAGGGCAAACCAGCAATCTGGTCTACAGAATGGCCCTGTGAACAGTTGTATCGGCATAAACGAAGGAGTAGTAAACTCAGAAGTTGGGATAAAAGTGAAATGTAACAGCTGTGGAACATTTGTATGACTGCATGTAGAAAATTCAAACTTACTAGAAGTCCAGGTTTAGTTTCAAAGTATATGCAAAAAAAGGCATCTCACCTTCAGACTTCTCCAGTGAAGATATGCATATACCAACTGAGAAAATGAAGTCATGGTGAAAAAAAGTGTGAATCTTCAGATCTATTTTAAACTGTTACTTTAAGACGAAATTAATCAGTGAACCCTCTTGTGTCTCTCTGCAAGATGTTTTCTTGTTAAGGTGAATTTTAGATTGTCATGGGAGCTAGAGTTTTAAGAAAAACTCCAACTAACATGAAACTTGGCAACACCAAGATTACAGAACACAAACTGACAAAGATAAACTAGGTGACGTGATGACTCCATTGAAAGCAGTGGGAGTTTTGCTGCATATCTTGATGGGAATAGAATTTTCTTTCCAACACCTTTGAGAGCATCTATGTAATGTAAAAGAAAGATGCTTAGTTCAGACTGAGAAAGGCAGAGTGAATTCCCAGGCTGCAAAGAGCTAATATTCCCAATGTCAAAAACGTCTTAACCTCAGTGGCTAGGAGCTCTATTTGTCATAAAGATTTCTGTTCAGGCTTTTTTTTTTTTTCATAGTAAGACCTTTAGTTTTGCGAATCTTGAGCACAAGTTTTCTGTGTCTTTCCATGTAATATGATTGTACTCAGCAGTTGTGTCATATGTAGAGGCAAGTAAGATCATCAAGATCTTTGCTTGCTTTGCTTTTGGTAGTTAAATGCCACTTTATTTAAAAGGTTATTTCAGTCTGCACATCACAGCATTGTAATCTTCTCAGGACCCCTTGTGAACCATTTTGCAACAGTACAGGTAGTGGCAAAATAATCATCCAGTGAGTGCCTACTGAATTTTGCAGGTGTTACTGTGGAATAGAATGCAGAATTTTAAATTTTCATTGTGTTTCCCACTCTGACCTCTGGAAATGGAATTAAACTGTGAGAAACTCCTTTTAGACAATGCACACTGTCCTAGGGAATCATCTGGTTCCATCAGTGTAAGGAATGCATTATATGAAAGTATTTAAAACTATGGCATATTACTACTAATATGATATGATATGATATGATATTGGTCATATTTAGCCTTCAGGTCCAGTGCTTACTCTGTCCTTTGTATTCAGATCCACCTAATTTATGTTTTCAGTCTTGTACTTCCTTAGATTTTGGAAAATACTTAGGGTTTGTTTTTTTTCAGAAGTAACACTTCATAATGAAGTCTTGAGGGAAGAATTTATGCCAGATAAATTCTGACAATCTTCTGTTTTGGTACAGTTGACCTCCCTTTGATTACAATGTTATACTTCTGGGGGCAATAACCAAAGAAATGGAGAGCTGTACAGCTGATGTTTTACTGTAACTGTAGTATAATCTTGTAGAAACTTAAAACAAAGTTAAGCAGAGAAATCCTAATCCTCATTTCTCAAAGCTGGAACCCAGATGCAACTGGGTTCTGTTTATGGTGTTGGGATGAAGAGATGACCAGCAGAGTTAGTTACCATGTCATCTTAAAGGAACAGGAATATATGCTTAAATGGCCCTTTGGTGGTGAAGGTGTTCAGTGAGGACTTACAAAATCTATGTAGAAAAAGGCAAGAAGATGAAGAAACACATAATTTTATGAAACATTTGTGAGGACTTGCTCAAATCTCTCATCACAAATTTCTTCTAAATAAACACTTCTTTCAAAGTGTGTTTTAATGGCCATATTTTTTTTTTCTACTATACTCTCCTTTTTAGTTAGAATGTATGGAAGTTTTTTTAAGATGTTTCCTAATATTAAATTTAAACTTTGGGTTTACTTTCTCTCTTTTTTGTTTGTTTGTTTGTTTTGTGGGTTATTTTTCTCCATATGGTTATTTCTCTCCATGCTTCCCTGCAGCCCTCTGAAAAGTCTTGTTTCCCCATAGGGCATTGGATTATCACAAGACTTTGCATTGCAAATCTTAACACCAAAGCAACAACTTTGAATGGATGTTCAGTTGGCTGGAGTATGGTGCTAATAACACCAAGGTTGTGGTTTCAATCCCCGTACTGGCCATTCATTTAAGAGTTGGAATCAGTGATCCTTGTGGGTCCCTTCCAACTCAGAATATTCCATGAAATCTGTGAATGGATGCAAAGGAAATGTGTTTTTTTTTTTCAGACACGTTGTGTATTGAGGGAAAGAGCAATGGAAGTAGTGACATCCTTGGTAGCTATGAGGAAGTGGAGAAACATAAAACAGGGGTTTCTGGAAAAGATACCTGCAGCACTGCCATTGCAGAAGACACCAAATGAAGCAGATCCAGAGCTGTGAGACAGTTTGGCACAAGGGAAGACATTCAGTAGCTAGATGTTGGCTTATTCCCTGGAATTTGTAGGATTTTCCTCACATGAAGAATCTTGTTTATTCTTCACTACAAGGTAATGGCTTTCCCAAATAAAGTCTCTTCTGAATAGCAGTAAGATTTTAACCTTGGACATAACTTTTGGCAACAATTTCCATGGGATATTTGAATCAGGCAGGAGAATCATGAAGAGTGGACATTATAAGATATAATAATAGAAGCAAGATTTAAAGTGACTAATGAAGTATTAAAGAGAAGGCTTTCATGAGCAAGGTAAGAGAATTTTTATTCAGAAACAGAGGTAGTTTCTTCAAGTTGTGATTACAAAGTCACTAATTGTTTATTTGATTGGAGGGTCAGTTCATTTCTTTAAGCCCACCTTTAATAATTTGTATCATATAAACAGCACTACCCTCTCTGTTTGCAATAAAAATCCCTAGGTCATAAAATATATAGGCCAGACAAAACATAATTTCTGTAATACATTGATAAGTTGTGAGAAAGTTCAGCTATAAAAATAAACAGGAATCCTCACTGTAGACAGCTACTCCTTGGAGCCGTTAAAGTACGCTCATGCTTTGTGGATGCATGTGCTTTGGTCTTTAATTAGTGTTACTATTACTAATGGGAATTTGTTCAATTTCATGTCAGCTCTTTTCAGTAAGTAAATATATTTTGAATGCTTAAGCCACCTCTCCCAGGTAGCTGAGCTCCACTTATCTGCTTGTACTAAATTTTTGGCCAAAAATTAATGTATATTGTAATAATTTCCACAAATTCTTGCAAAAACTACCTAATAAAGGAGCATTCTCCTTTATAGTGGTCTTCTGAAGTGGCAAGTATAATTTTTGCATGACACAATCTTCATTGTCACAAGCAACATAAGAAGGTTTTTGTATGCCAAAGCTAACAGCTTTGCTTTTTTGGCTTGTTGTATAAATAGTAATTAATCATATATACATGTAAAATTCTTTGTTAGCAACCTGATGTTCATCAGTTCATGAGTGCACTGTAAACCCTGCATGCATTGGGAACTGGGTAATGGTCACTCAGCTTTGATGAGAGGTTCTTAGTGGCCTTTTACAGACTAAAATAATAGGTGCCTAAACACTGAACATTTAATGGCAGACCCTTTCTTCACACATCTCTCTATTCTCCTGCTTGAGTATTGTGAATGTCTCCAAACGCAGTAAGGTCAATACAGGTAGTTCAATAAGATCCAAAGTATGTTCGAATGGTACATTTGTATGGATTTATGGGATAAATGGGTCCTATGAAAACCCAATCTTTGTTTCGAGCCCTTGGATTTGACCATAAAATTTAGTGCATTTGAGAACAAACCCAATAAGAACAATAGCTAATGCAAAAAAAATTGAAATAGTCTTCAATGATCAGAAGACATAGTAATTGATTTTAGGAAAGATTTCAGTGTTTCTGACATTCTGTACTTTAAAGAAGTTAGATGGTAATTCTCAGGATCTGCTTGACTTTGCTTTGGTAATTTCTCAGCTAGAAGACTGGGTGAAGTTCTGGATGACACTTCAATCTATTTGTGGAGCCATGGGACAGACTCTAAAAGAGTGAATGTAAGAGGAAAGATTTAGGGTTGTTTAGTCCAGAATTCAAAAGACAGATTGCCAACAATATCAAATTAATACAAACAACTTTCAAAGGAATGGTCTGTGCCTTCCAATAGGACAAGATGGAACACATTTAAATTATAAAATCAGATAGTCAGAATGCAAAGCTTTCTTATATTGTGTAGACAAACTCAGTAACAGATTTTATTAAGACAATGGATGTCATCAGAAAGCTTGAAGGCAAACAGAAAGACAGAAATAAATAGATAGAGAAGAGTCTGTCTTCAAAAGCGACTAAACAACCTCTGAAAGTAAATTCTAGGCCTATATTCTTTTACTCCTCAGAGTATTAGATTGATCAGACTACCACTTAGCAATAGGTACTTGACAGTCTGAAGATTAAATCAGAATTTAGCTGTCAGGATTTAAGATGAAAAGGCATTAGCTTTTCATATCAACTGGATAATGTAATCCTTTTTATAAGGACTATTTTATGAGGTAAAAATAGCATGAAACTCGCAGACTGGTGTCTACGTTCTGATCTTCTGAATACATCACAAGTTAGTCACTTCCTGGAGTTTTCCTAACACTGCATTACAGTTGTCCATACTTAATCCTGATAAGACACAACAATGTAGTAATGCTTATGCTAAAAGTGCTGAGTAGTCATATGTGTAATGAAATATTTCTTATTCTTCTAGCATAAACCAAATAATATTCTAATCACTTCTTATTTGCATGGTGTTTATACTTTTTCATAGAAATGTTAGGCAATGTAATTACTTCATGAATGGCACATTCTAAGTATTTTCTTTATGACAGCAACGATATGCATGAAACTGAAACACTCTTTCTTTCCTATGTAAGTAGATGGATATCCAGGGGTTCAAGTTGGATACTTTAATGTGTGCTGAGGTTGCAACTTTCAAATATCTTGTTCCAAGGAAAAAATAAGAAAAACTGTTGTCTTTCTAATTGTACTGTATGGGCAGATTTCTGTATTCATCCAGGAACTTTTCTCCAAGTCATGACCAGAGTCCCCCATACTCCTCTTGCCAGAGATTCATAAAATTTGCCACTTGGAGAAAAAACTGTGAAACTATGGGCAATGATTGCAACACTGTTTGGGAGTCACTGAGCAGTCTCTGATTTAATAGATGAGAAATCCATTGGAAAACACCTGAAGATTTAATAAATACATAGGAGTTACTAACTTAGGAAGCCCCTGAGAATCCATAGAAAATGGGAAAATACTCAAGGGAGGTATAATTTATCTGCATTGTTCTTATGTGTGTACTGACTTCTTTCAGAGATAGGAGACAGCAGTTAGGTGGACCACTGCTTCCAGTAAAATAAAACAAAACAGAAAACAAATTTATTTCAGTAATTCTATGTTACTTCAAACCTGGTAAGACATCTAGATATTTTCCCTGTCTCTTTGTCAAACTGTTTTAGAGATCAGAAGTTTGGTTTCTCACCTGAATATCTCAGACTGCAGACAGTGCCAGACAAATAAAATCACCTTAAAACTCTTTCACTATGAGCCAAGTTACCATAAGTCACTCTCCAGTGACTGAAAACAATTGCATAAAGAATTTCAGGCTCAGCTGACTGGGGGTATCCTGGCAGAACAGATAAGACTTTGGCCCATGAATCTGATCCATAGACATTAATCGTTGTACTGGAAATTTATATGAAGCATTTTGGATATCTACTCATAGCCTCGTTCTGGTGACAGTGATGCATTTTTAATGCTGTTTCTTGCAAAAAAGTAATGTGTGTAACTCACTGGGGTACTCATCGGAACAAGACTTGAAATTAAGCCCGGATAGATAGATATATAACTCTTTGCTCAGTTTACTGGCCTGAGATATTGAACCACTGAAGAAATTACTTGAATAAATATGATTTGTCTTTAAAGTAAAACAAGCATGCATAGTTTAAATTTTCCAAGGTACATAAAAGGAACTAAAACATTTAAATACATTGGAAGTTTACAGAGGCTAAGAATCCAGCTCATGCATGTACTTTTGAAGCCATTCCCTAAAATTAACATTAAGATAAAGTCAAGTAGCATAGAACGGCTCCTGAAAGGACAAGAAAGAAACACACACAAAACGCTGTTGGTCTTTCTATATTATTTTCCAAGTATTTAATTTCTCATTCTGGGGAAGTGGGAGGAGATAAAGGAGGAGAGAGAATAATAGTTATGATATAGACCAAATAAAACTGACAACTAGTAAGATCACAGAGAGAAATGTGTGTTTGCCTTACATTTTTATTTCAGCTTTGACTATAACCATATCACAGTCTTGAGCTTCAGCTTATCTCAGCCTTTATTCCTGACATAAACGTATTCAGTTCACCTCATAGAGATAACAGGCTCGCCCGAACTGTCAAGATAGCTAGAAACCTGCCTGCAGATTTCATATCATTCATCATTAAAGAGCTCTCTGTGACGTTGCCAAAACTAACAGAGTCTGATATCTTTTGGGGGGAAAAAAAAAAAAAAAGAGGTTTTCCAAAACTTGCTATCATTGCTTTTATTAATTAGTCTTTGTCTGGTACAAAACTGAAATATACTCACTAAAAAAATGTTTTAGTATTTAATTCAATTTCTGATATTTAATAAGGAATGAGAGAGTAATTTCAAGAAGCAAAGTATAGCGGTGTTTGAGGAGAACTCTAACTTGATTAAAGTCTTTCTCCTCTTGAAGAATTGCAAATTACTCAGTGCTGTACAGCCTGTTTCCAAAAGACTATCACTCAGAGTCTTTTTCAAAAGAGTAGACCCATCTCTCTCCAAATACTAGTTACATCTTTTTACTCTGTTGTGATTCCATATTTTTGTGGTTTCCTGAGCCTTTGTTAATTCTCCCCTTCTTCCCCATTCATTTAATTTTCTACCAGTTTGTACTAATCTATGGTTTTGTAGTGGATTTACAGGACTGCTGCAGCGATACATGTGAACCTTGTGGAACAGTTGTTCAACAGCAGACTGACCTTAGCAGGGCACTGACCTGCCACAGAAGTCAAGGCAGGAAAATAAACAAACCACTCTTCTCCCGGAACTAACTGTCTGGGACAAGAGGTATTTCCAGGCAGCTCAGAAACATGAATGAGTCTGCACTTCAGCACAGACACAATCCACACTCAGCATCTTCTCACTAGACTCTGGCCTGCCCTGGAAGGAACACACTTATTTAGCATGGTCTCTAAAGGGAACGGTCAACAGTTTCAATTAAAATAAACTATTGACTTTCTTATCCACATGACCCCACAACTATCTTTTTATCTATCTTCTACTTTTTTATAGAAATAAAAAGGTAGCGTCTGATCACTTGTATACTGGAAGAAGTTTCCCATGATATCTTTTAATATGATATCATCAGAGGATGTTAGGGAAATTTGAAAAATTAGCTCCTTAAAGACTTTCCCAACTGGGTCTTTTCCAACTGGCAAATGAGAATGAGGAGCTAGGTTGTGTGTTTGATATACGTTCTCAGCAATGGGAACCCATCTTCTCTTAGCAGATGATAGCTTTAGTGGCTCATATACGCCTGAATATGACCTGAGCTGGATTCAGTCAGAGTGCCAGTAACCACAAATAATATCGGTTTAACAGCCTGATCCAAAATACTGAAAAATTTACATGCTATGGGATTTTTTCCAGGAAAGTTAGAAATCACTGAGAGGCAGACTCCAAAGATCAGATGCAAAGATAAGAAAGGGCCCTTCTTGGTCATACAGTCAGTGAACCAAAGAATCCCAATTTAAGCTTTCTGCTACAGTGTGATATTCTACAGATAAAAATGAACTTGCCCATACAGGGACTACGAATAAGGACCATTTTCCAGACAAGTTCTCACTCTTGGGGTAGAGCTTTAGATGTCTGCATGGGTAGTTAATCTCAGATACTCCTCCTCTGCACTGGAGGGAACAAATATCAGTCATATACACTATACTTGCGGGCAACTGGTTTGAGTTGGTGCTTTAAACTGTCCCAGTATACCTTGTCTGTGCTCGTCCCCACCTCAACTCTTCTTTCTTTCCTTCTGCAGTTTGACTCAGCTCACTAAGGATACCAGTTTAAATCTTCCAGATTAAAAGAGATATTTGGGGGGATAGTTTTACACAGGTGAGTGAATTAGTCACTACATAACTGTGTCTTTATGTATTATGCTCATATAACACAGAGTTTAAACATTATAATTATTTCAATAACAGAATCACATCCCTAAGGAAAATGAATAATATATTATCCAGATGATAATATAGAAGATGGTTGTTTTTAAACTTTACCTTCTAATATCTAATTCCCTGCATTTTATCTCTTCTGTTTCTGGTAGTTCTCCAACTTCTTACAAGCTTCTTCCCACCTTCTTACTTTTTTGGCTTCTCTCTCATTTTTCCTTTCTTGCCTATTAACAACTACACTAACTTATACTTTCCCTTCGACATTGTGACAACAGCTCCAGCGCAGAAATATTCTGGCTGCATCCCTTCCCAGCTGATAAGAATCTTGAGGTATTGCCACTACCACAATATATGCATAGAAAAGAGTAGAATTAATAATAATAAAAGAAAATTTTCACTCAGAACTTACACATCCATGAATAAAACTTCATCCATGGTTGCTTTAGGAAGATGACGTAGATTCTTACCAATGTACCACATCTTTTCAGAGTTGTACTCACCTCCAGTCAACATGAGAGCACATTTACACATGCAGTTGTCATTGTCAGCATCTTTTGTACTGAATTCAGCACCATGTAAGATCAGGCTACTCTGTTTTCCAGCAGTTCCACTGTGACCTTTCAAATAAAGTCTGAAACAGCAAGACAAAACAATCAGTTACACCAAAATAAAAAAAGAAAAATATGAGATCAAGATCTTTTTCCACATCAGGCTTGCCTTCGGGAACCTCTTGTGTTTTGGCTCAATCTCTTTGTTGTTTCAGGTCTAAAATGGAGACATTCAGGATTTCTCAATGTATCTGCAGTAGCGCATTGTCCTTACCCCAGAACAGAACTGAGCTCAAGGAGCCTTAACTGGAAAACACAGCTAAGTAGGGGGAGTGAGAGACAGAGGAGTGAGGAGAAATGCCCAGAGATCTGGAATACATTGACAGAATAACTGAGTAGTTGAGAAGCTGTTCTCTTTACTGTGGCACAGAAACAGCACTCCCAGTTACCAGAAGTTGTGTTATTAATCCCTGAGCTCGAAAGAGGATTTTAGCAGCCTCAGAATCTTTCATTTCACCATTTATAGTGCAAGCCAGCAACCCACTTCTGCCAAAGCTGTCTCTGAGTGATGAATGGTGAATAACTTCAGAGTTCAAGCCACAAAAGTCTTCATAATTTGCAATGCTAGATCTCCTATTTCTTAAGGATCCTTGTCAACTAGTTGAAAACACAACCATGGGCTAGGAGTCTGAGCTCAGGTGCCAGCAGCCGGTTTGTGCCAGCTGCAGGGATGAACGGAGCGCCTCTGTCGCAGCAAGGAAACACGGGGTACCTGAGCACATCTGAGCTGAGCTCACAATTGCATGACACGCACAGGAAAATGCTGAAGAGAGAGGAGTGGAGAGGAGAGGAGAGGAGAGGAGAGAAGAGGAGAAAGACAATAATTACCCTTGCCTCTACTTAAGCAGTTCTGTGAAACAGGTATCACTGGGAGTTGGATGCTCACAGAAAAAACTGTTTCCTGTAAATAGCTACCTACATCAGATATGTGGTCTGATAGCTAGTGGTATCCCAGAAAATACTTTCCCAACTTCTCCCACAGACACAGTGAACAAGGAGAGCAGTTATGAGTCACTGACTATTGCTGTCTGTTAGTGGCTTGTTGTACTTTTATCCAATTACTTTGTATGAATAAAAAAGTCAATGCCTTTACCAGTTTCATTCATCTGTTTGTTCAGATGGAAGACAGATACTTTGCTGCAAAGTGGTCAGAGTGTTAACAGCAGGAGTAGAGAATGTCCCTAATCCGTTCTAGCCTCAGTTATAGTTAAGTCATTGGCATTCTTCTGAGGTGAAGAGGAAAGTCTGTCCCCCAGAGAGAGATTTAAATAAGACCCAGTTCTCCCCCAGAATTCTGGGGCTGGAATTCTGCTTAAGAGAGCAAAGGCACCATATGGCAGCTTCCCTTAATCAGGTGAATGGATGCTGATTTTTGTTGCTTTAGTTTTGGTGGAGGCTTTTTCATCTTGCATGCATCTGTGGGTGGATATTAGGTCCAAACAAAGCCAATTGGATTAAACTTGTCATGGAAACTCATTAAAGAAAAGTCTTTTCTGGATATCTGGTGAGATTACTGAATCCTCTCAAAATGTGAAGGCGCAGAACTAGCACTTGACACCCTAGAGAGTCTAAGATCTAGCAATCTGACTTAAACTCCTCTTAATTTTCAGCAACTTTCTTCCTGTGTATTGCTTCTCCATCTTGAAAAATGGAGACAGTGGATGCTAAGCATGAACACTTTAAAATTAAAAAAGAAAAAAACTATTAAGAAAAGAGAACTATCAGAACAATCCTTCCAAAATAGTTATGCTGCCTACCTTAATTTGATTTTAATTTTGAATTTTACCTTACAGAGACTGATTACATAACTTTGGACTTAATCCTTAGAGCAAATTTTGTATATAGATAACTACACACACACAAACATATAGAAATTTTTATATTAAATACCAATACCATGTATAGTCAAATACCTTTGGATAGCACAAAAATAGATAAGGCAAAGTGTGAGCCTCAATACAAGAGTGGGAAAATCCTGAGTAGTTTAACAAGGAGCAACTTAGGAACAGCAATCCAGGAAGGTCATTACATTATGCTGTTGCCCAGTCATAGTGGAAATTAGCCTGTAATGACCATATTACTCTATCAAAGGATGCTTGTTTTAAACAAGATTAATCTATGATCTGTCTTTGCTCATGCTCCTTTCTTTGTTTCATAGAAGTGAAAGGTTGGAATTCATCCCAACTTCATTCATTGGACTTTTGCCTCATTTTGCAAGCTGTGGCTGTTTTTTTGCAGAACAAAATAAACTTCTCTGAGGTTGTGTTGATAGAAAAATTACTTTGTCATATGATATCTATGATCTGATTTTAAATGGCCACACATCCTCAACATATGAGCAACACCGAAGCTCACAGAAGCCTCATAAAGTCAGTATAAAAAGGAAATGCTGTTTACTTAAATAAGAAGGACAAAGTTAGCCAGACCTTTTTATTGGCAATCAACACTATAGAACCCACTTAGTCCAATAAAAAAAAAATAATTTTACAATCTAAGAAAGCATAAAAAATAAAGACATACACAATATTTGGTATTCAGTGTTTTCCCCAAAGGGATAGGGTACTAGGATTATTTACAAGCTCTTCACTTGCCCTGATATTTTACAAACATTCCACTCATCACAGATTTAGATCTTGCCAGTTACGTTTGACTTTCCCTCAACACCATTTGTCTAGTAGGTCTCCAGTGACTTCAAAAGGCTAAAGCTTAGCTTAGCTCAGCTCTGAACTCTAGTAGGCTTATCGTACTGCAGCAGCATGCAGATGAATGACAGGGTGAAAACTAATTCCATTTCTTTGGACTTTTCTCCCTGAATTGGTATTGCCCACCAGGAGAAAATGACACTGCAAAGTTGGCACTACTTTACACCAAAATCAGGTCTCAATCAAAGCCCCAAATTGGCCCTGAAGCAATCAGTTCTTCCTGGTCTGAGCCTCAGTTCAAGCCATACGGGTCCAAACTAGCCTGGGTTGAGATACTGTGTCTGCATAACAGTAGGGTAATTGATGAACCTATTAGCTCCCAGGAGCAGTAGATATCTCACCGCTTGGACTCAGTTAATTTTTTAGTATTCTCATATTCAGATTGGTAGAATTGAACCTTTGAAATAAACCACAAATAATGACCAGGATATAATTCCTTTTCCTTAGAAAAGATAGAAATTCAGGGTTGAACTCTTTTCATGAAGGAGACAAAGGAAAGGAAGTTTAGAATAACAAGAAACTCATCCCAATCAAAATTCAAAAAAACATTTTCAGGACTGCATCTCCAGTCTTTCCATTTGCTCACAAACAGGAAATTCTGAAAATCAAGGAAAGAAGGAGAAAGGCTGCTCAGATTTACACAATAGGCAGGAAAAGTAAATTTGTGCTCATATAAACAACAACTCTATTTGTATACAGGGGAATTAAAAAAGAAACTAGCAATAGCTAGTACATTATGAGTAAATAGGAGTAAGAGAAATAGTGCATTTGTATATTAAGTTTTGAGAACTTCTGATGACATCTTTATTAAATTCTAAAATCACTATGAGCCACAGAGGAGCTGACAGCATTCCTTTAGAAACTAGCAATTTTCTTAGTCGATGTACTTAAGAAGAAACTGTGCATTTTAAAAAATCCTGCAACTGTTACCTCTTATCTAGCCTGGAGGTTAGAAATACCCTCTGCATTTTATTCTCATGATACATGGCAGCTCAGGATCTCACTTCACAGATGGTGAGGAAAAAATCTCTTAAGTATGCTTTGGTTTTCACCATTCCTACTCCATGACACAACTTGACTATCTACAGTCCCTTGAAACAAAAGTAAGCTACAATGTGTGAAAATAATAGATACAAAATATTACATAAACAGCTGCAGGGCAGCCTGAAAAAACATTTCAAATTTACACCAGAAATTTCTCCTTTTGAAGTGATTAGATGACCTGGAATTCTTTTAAATATATATAACTGTTTTCACACCATGTTTAAAGAGTTTAAGAGATAAACATGGGATAATTCTCAATAAATTAAAAAAAAAAAATCCAAACTTGTATAGTTCTGCAACATGTAGCTATGAAAATTGCAACTTGCAGACTGAGATATAAAAAAACCCTAAGAAATAAATGCAATCATGAATCCATGTGAGCAAGTTGTGTGCTAAATCTCACTAAAAGTGTAGGAAATAATTTCTGATGCAATGCTTATAGAGTATCTCTTCAGAATTTCTATTTTTTTTTAACTAGAAGTAATGGGAAAAAACGGATGCGTGAGGGTCAAAATCCTATGCTCAGAATTTTCTTTCTGAACCCTCTCCTCACTGAGTTTCCATATTTTTCCTAACTCTAACAAGAACAAAGGGCACCTTCATCTCAGCCCCTCTTCTAACCTACCTGCCAGCACTTACACCTGGTGTGTGGGAATAGACCTACACAGACAAGTGTGTCCAAATATAAGCTCACCCTGACTGTCCTCCCTGTTAGGAATGTGAAAGGTATCTTTGTTTTTAAAACCCTTGTGACTGCCATTATTTTGTCCTCTAGTTTGGAAATGTTTGAGATTGAAGAAGGATTTAACTTGCATTTTCCATCAGGTCCACTCTTGCATCCAAATTTTGCATAGCTTCAGTTTCTGATATGAAATCCACTGCTAAAGATGCTGAATTTGGTAGAGTTTTGTGAATTATAGTGTTAGTCCAATAATTCCATTTATAATGAAAGTTAAATTTGGGAGATTAAGTCCCTTTATAAAACAAAGCCCAGTGGACTGCAACCATTTAGGACCCAGTATGAAATTATCCTCAGGATACTCTGAATTCTAGACATTATTTATAATAAGACTAAGTAAGAAACAAAAGAAAACACAAGAACATAAAACACCCTCAACAGCAGACAGCAGATTCATTTTAAGTTCAGGTTGGTGGTTTCTTTTTTCTCTCAAAAAGGCTCTGCTTAATTAATTAGGAATTAAAAACCTTTTTTATCAATTAATAAAAAATAATGTCTACATTAAATACTGTTAGCTCCTTATAAAGTTTCCCAATAAGTCTTTTCCTGAACATGTTGCAAAATCACATGAAGTCTCCCAATAGTAACAGTTGTCCGTGAATAACAAAAACACCTCTGCAATAAAGACATCTTCCAAATATTTCATGATAGATAATGTGTCGTGAACAAGAGAAAAAAAAAAATCTAAATAATCACTCTAGAGAAAAACTGCTGTCGCTGAGGTTGAAACTAAAATGTCTGCCAAAATCCTGTTAAATGTGGAACTAAATACAATGTGATGACTATCTGGGAATCCTAACCCTGGTATTCAACTTTTTCATCATTTAGTACTCCCACTAAAGGACAAAGGGAAACATCCCTTGTGTGTGCTAATGTTTAAAATCAGTGGAAAGACCATCTCCTTTTTGGAAATGGAGCAGGAGCCATCCACGGTAATCAGCGAGATCCTTGTGAGTATGAACTGCATAGAAGGCATCAGAGTTGATGTTTTAGTCCAGATTACAGCCAGATGGCCTGAACACTCCTTTGAATCTTTTTTTCTTTGTTAGGAAATAAAATTTCTTATACTTT
>VWZG01012854.1:195114-227249 GCA_013396735.1 Grallaria varia | reverse complement strand
TTAATAAGTTGGTTTAAGTTTCCTACATTTTTATCTTGAAACAAAACAGGGAAGAAAATATTACTGCAAAAAGTTTTGTATTTTATTCCCTTACAATAAGATCCAGTATTCTGGTTTTTTCTCTCAATTTACACTGAATTTTTAGTCTGGAAATATCGGATGGTTTAACAGCATTTTTTGACTTTTATTGCCATGTCAGTTGTTTCACTTTTATGCATCTGAAGTAGAAATCCTTCAGGTTGTAATGGAGAGTACAAATATTTTTCTATTCAATCAGTTTTGAGTTCTGATAGTAAAAGTCATACAATTTTTAGCAGCTCCACCAGCCAACATTCCCTTGTTCTCAGATAGGTTAATTTTATCCTTCCCCTACTGAGAAATCTTTTTCTATTTTATTTTTACCCTTTTTATTCACTTTCTATGAAAATCAGTATCATATTATTGTCCTTTCTCATATTTAACAAGTGAACAATGAACAATATTTATCACTCAGCAGAGTCAAAATAATTTCAATAGATTCTTACCTGTAATTCTGTTTTTCATTTCCTATGTGAAATCTGTCATACAGTGAATATGCCCGGTTTCCTTCCCAGTCCATTAATTCAATTCTTAGAGAATATTGCCTCTGACTTGTTATTGCAAAGATAAATTCATTTCCCAGCCAATGTTCACCTGATGGGCTACCAAAACCCTAGAAAAAAAGTTGGCAAAATAACTAGATGTAATTATTGTAATTGGTAGAACCTTTATACAATAATAAAACCACCATTATACTTTACCTATACATTCAAATTACTGGTCATATCTACCTGTGCTCCTGTTTGACTGTCTCTAAAATGACTCTGCTAGAGTGTAAGATGTAGGAATGTCATGTAGTTCAACTGATATTTGAAAGGCCAGTTGAAGTTATCAGTTGAAAATAAATTTTACAGTTACATGATATTAATGGTATGATGTATTCGCACACCCATCAGTGGGAATACTGGACATAGTCATGTTCTGTAATACATTTCACATGGTGTTAAACCTAGTGATCATTAAGAAAAGTCAAACAGAATTCCTCTATACATTATAAAAGTTTAAAAACACTTTAAATTAGCCTAGATTATACACTGAATTCAAGCTAGCTTGGATGATAGCTCATGTCTTAATCTTTGAAGAAGAATGGACAACACCTTTCCCATCAACTGTCTGACACGACTAAAGGAGAGAGTTTTTAGTTTAAAATTCCCATCTGCAAATAAGACAGGTCAGTGTCTTCTGCTGGACAGGTCAGTGTCTGTGAGGGATCCTCAGCAGTAACATTTATTTATTTCATTTTTGGTCCACTAATTCTCATATTGGCTAAGCTTTTGGTTACAACAAGGTTATTTTTTTCTCTCCCTGCTGAGGTGAAATAAGATAATAAGAAGTTTTCATGCTTTGAAAAACATTTAGGAGTGTTCCCATAGACTTTCCTGAAGCAGAGGAGGTGGTGTTGTAACTTTATTTTCTAAAAATGAAAAATAAACAGTAGTAGAATATTGCAGGTACCTACCCCTCCTCACATTTCGTATGATCTTATTTTGGGTCAGGCAAACCATATAGTTTTCAAAAATGGAAAAATAACAATAAAAAATATATATTCAGTCTTCAAAATTACCTGTATTTTTGTGCATCTTCCAGGTTTTTAAGTTAAAATTTTAGTGAATATTTTACTGCATTAAATTAAGTTTTAGTTAATGCCATTAATTTTTTTACTTTATACTAGAATTAATTTTCTTTATGAACTGTTAGTTCATACCTGAGAACTCTTAGCTCCATTTTTCATTTTGTTATTTTTTTCCCTCTTTAAACAGGAAAAATTATTTTAAACCATAATCTTTACTTGTGAAGAACTATTCCAACATGACTATTCTTATTCATATTTCTTAAGACAGGAAAAGTGGAACCAGAAATCTCCTGATTTGCTTACAGTGACATGCTAGGAGTGTTTCAGGAGACCTTGTGAAAATTTCCTGATCAAATTAAATGAAAGATTGGATTATTTCCAGAAAGCACATATTTTTAAAGGGGTTAAAATTAAGAGACTTCCTTGGGACAAAAAGTTACTTAATGAGAAATGTGTCTGTGAGACACATTGGCAAGACATTGATCTTCTCTACATAATGTTTCAGTTCACTCCTAACATGAGATGAAAATATTGAAAGCAGAGCCCTTTCTCTCTTTTTTCTTTCTTGCACTGCCCTGGTTCCAGAATGGTTTAGTTTGGTCTACTGAGGATGAAATCTTACCTCCCCAGAGGCCATGCAGTAGCACAGGTAATACTCGGGCAATGCCTAGGTATATCAGCTACAAACTTCTAAGGAAATTTTGAAAATTTTGAAGCTTAAAAGCTTAGCTGGACCAAAAAAAAAAAAAATAAAAAAAATAAAATTGAGATTTTTTTTTTATTCTGTTGTTCCCACAGGCAATTACATTAGAAAGTACTTTAGTTGGGAGTAATTTTTGTTTTCTCTGTCCTACCTAAGCAAATATTTGGTGACTCACTGGTTCTGGAGGCTGAGAAGACACGTCACATTTGGCTGTGCTGAATAGAACCTATCTAAAACCTGCCTACACCTGACATACCCTTCTGCAGTTATCACTGTTTTCCATATGTTCCTTTGATTGTTTCCATCTTCTTGCCTTGTCTCTCTACCCTATGACTGTCACACTTGGTGTCAACTGTTCCAGCATCTTTGGCAGTGTCATACCACAGCAGTCAGTGGTTTGTCTCTGACAGATTTTTTCACCACTGGTCACAGACACACATTTCAGATGAAGGCAAAATATACTCTGCATTGACCACCTAACAGGACGTTTGTCTCCCTAAAATGCAGAAAGTACAAGTGGAGAATAGTTGTTCATATATCAGTCAAAGTAGGTTTCTTTGCATTCTACATGGCTTTTGTTCACAGAATATAATTATTATTATTATTACTTTCAGCTGTCTTTCGTTAAAAGAAGATTTTCTGGAAATCCTCTCTCCCTTTTTCCCACTGCTAGAAAGCTGAAGGGACTCCACTTTGAACTGTGACTCTGTTGAATTATATATGTCTTATCTTATTTGGATTACAGCCTATTCAGGATGTAATAGATGTGGCTTTTTTAATATTATGTGTTCCCATATGTATTCTACCGAAACTCCAGATACGATATATAATTATTCTCAAATGATAATTTTTATTCTTCACATTTACACTTCCATCTCCCTTTTCACATCTATTATCGCACTAAGACAAAAATCTATCACTAGGTGGCTTGCTCTCCTGACCAGAGGAAATGAAGCTGCAGCAACAGGGAACAGAAGGAATATTAAAAAAAAAAATATTTAAAAATTCTGAGGAAAGCCACTAACATTAGTTATTAAAAACTGAATCCTACTGTAAGGGGCTACAATGCTGAAACTCAGATCAGAAATGCAAGCAAGGAAGTAAGTGGGATATAAAACATAGCTCTGAAGGAAGAATGTTCTTAAGGAGAAGTAGTCTACTTTATTAAACACCTAATATGGCTGGAAATATATAAACAAACAAACAGGCATTCAAAGCTTTAATAGATCTAAACCAGAGAGAAGCTGTACATTTCTGTAAGCACAGAGTTGGCAACAATTTCTTCAGGTATAATTTTATTATGCCAAACTCAACTGTTTCCAACCTGTATTTAGGCTGCAGTTTACTGCCTGTGCTTCAGAGCTAAAGAAAGACTTGCATGTCTCCTGGCTTTTTCCAGATACTTCGGCTGACTTAATAACTACACAGCTCTCCTTTCTTATGTCTTACTTACACTGTCTCTACTACAAGAACACAACAACTTTGATGAGATATGTAAGCTTTTGTGTGCAGAAAAGAATGCCGTATTATTAACCTAAAAAAAACCCCTGAAAAGAATTATTTAATCTTGTGTTTCCATTCCCAACCTGAAGGCTGGCAAAGAAAGCGGTTGTGCCTGGTTCTTTAGATTTCAAAGTACATTTCAGAATTTTATCTTCAAATACAAAATATTTTTTTCTTTTCTCAGCCAGAAAACTTTTTTTTTTTTGCAATACTTTTTCAACACTTTTGAGGTTAGGTTAAAAAAAAAAATCACTCAAACTTGAAGTTCAACAAGGTGTCAGGAGCACTGGTGCCTGTGAGGAGCAGCTGCTGGGAGAAAGGCTGAAGCAGTTGCCTATTCCAGTTGCATATAAGCAGACACAGAGTAGCCAGCCAAGCGCAGATGCTGAGCATGTATTGCTTCAGAGGATCCTTGGACATCTGGGAGAGATTTGAGGGATGTAAAAGGGGAACTCAAGCTTTTGCCACAGAGAATCTTAGAAAATAATTGAGATTTAGGAGATTATTAGTAATAAGACTGGTAGTTTTATGTGGGACACAAGACAAAAGTCCACAGAAAAGCAGAAGCCATTAATTTTGCTCTTCTTGAGAGAATTCAGTAATTGTTCACTAATTAAAATTCAGTAACAAAAATGAAGCATTTTAGTTTATACTATATCATTTAGGTTTATACTGCTGCTCAAATCTTTGGGGCCCCAAGTGATAAGATGCCCACAGCCTGGCCTAAGACAATGCTTGTCATCTTCTGTGGACAAATTTGGGTTTGAGAATGCACAGTGTTAGATCTTAAAACTTAACATTAGGAGACACCTATTGCAGACCCATTGCTGTTGTTAAATGTGTTGGCTTTCCAGTACACAGATACACTGTCAACACACTCGTTGGTTTTTGCATTCATATTGTTACAGGAAATACTTCCAGATTTATTTGTGTTAAAGTTTTGTGCCTAAACTCAAGGAAGTACATGAGGTGATCCAAGTGATCCTCAGCTATCAATCCACTAGGAAAAGGAACATCTGTATTTCATGAATATGTTTGCAGTTAACCACATTTTAAGTCCCTCAGAAACCCAGTGGGTCGTAAGCACTGTTCCAAAATTGCATTTTCAATTACTAAAAGACATTATTTTGCCATTATCTTTCTATATTTTGTTCATTGCATGTTTCCAAATAGAGAAATTAATTCTTTAAACTTTATGTTTTATTCCAAAAATACTCAATTTTGCTTTTCCCTAGAAATTTGCATAATATTTTGGAATGACTGGCAAATCAGAGGCTTTAAGTTCCCAAAAGAGTCCTAAATGTAATAGAGAAAGGTCAGAAATTTCCAAAAGTTCTCAGAATTCTCCTTCATTTTCCTCACTAGCAGTCTAGGGAAGCTGGAAGAATACAGTAGGGAAATATGCTTGCATTGTCATAGTATGCTTTCTTAGTTGTCCACTACTACTCACAACCAGGATACACAAATCTTTGCACTGACCTAACACAGATTGTTATAATGCCTCATTTTACTTTTCATAAACTGAAAACATTTATATTTTTGCTTCTGAAAATTGCATTAAGATCATACTTTGGCAAATGTTGACCTGAAATAAGACATAAAAATCACAAACTGTAAGTAATTTGGGGTTTTATAGAGGCTTTTTCACCAAGGAATAATAAGGTTATGTTTTGTACTACATTTAGGGTAGATTTTTCTTGCAGACATGATAAAACTTTTTTTTCAGAGGAAAAAACAATACAGAACAATAGTGAAAATTTTAAACTCATTTTTGGGCTAGGATGAAGCAAAGGTATTTTNTTTTTTATGGATTGAAGTGCTTCAAACCAGGAATCAAAGACAAAAACACATGACTCTACAATATTTACTCTAGGTGACATCAGCTCATTTCCAATTGCATGGTGATTACCAGAATCAAAACTACTAAAGTGGTCATGAAAAACAAAGAAATAGAATTCAATAGCGGTTTTTAAATTGCCCTTACAAAGCTGATACTTATTCAAAAATAATAAGTAGGGTGCAAAAGAATTTTATTTGCTTTGGCAAATCTGTTAGGGTATGTTGCTTGAATCATGTTGCTCCAGGTTAATTAAACAATTATCTCTCTTACTTTATTTATTTTGCCTGATAATGTTCACAGGAAGCTTTGACTTTTTAAAGACAAAACAAAATTGAAACCAGACACAGTCAATATATCCTACGGGTTCATCTTCTCTCAGACAATTCAATGAATAAAGTAGATAATAATTCAGGGGTTTACAGCAGCAATGACATTCCAGAAACCATAAAGAATATTCAGATCTCTTTACCTTAGATGAGATGGTGGAATGGATTTTGTTTAAGGAGATAGTTTCTAGAAAAAGTTTGCATACTTTTTTGTATACCTCTATATTTTAATTTTAGTCACATTGAATTATTCATGACATTATTTGAAATAAAGATATGGTCCATAGAAATTACTTCAAATTCCTCAGAAAAAAAAAGTGTTAAATAATATTAACCTAAAAAATTATGGAAAAACAATGTTAAATATTCAAATTTTTTTCCTAGGAAATGCTAACAAATATTTGTTGGCAACTTTTAAAAATATGTTTAGATTGAACCAGAGGTACCTTCTCAAAACATAGAACAGAAAACTAAGCTATTGTCAGTTTAAATGGAGAGCTAAATGTCTGTATCATCATTCCAAGTTGAAAAGTGTATCTCAAAAACTTGTACATAACCTGCAGCAATTCAGGCTGTTGCACTTCGTTCTAGACCAAATATATTAGTAGACATACAGAAATTAGGTTCGTTTTTTACTTTTTCCTTCTCAGACGCACACTCTGTATCAAAATTCCCAGTGCAGAAGAATCACAGTGACAGAATGCATGTTTGAAGTGCAAACCTTGCACAAAGGTTACCTCTGGATAGGCAATGGGCCCAAAACATCTCAGTTTCCTACCTACATGTCCTCAGGTCTGGATTTCAATCTAACTTCCTTACTATCTAACTGAAAATAAGAGAGTGTTTCTTATTGAGACCAATTACATTGAGAACATCTCTCCTATTCTCACTCTAGGACAAGTGGATCCTAAGAATGTACAGACAATTAGTATGGCTCCTAAAAAATGCATCCCAGGGAAATGGGTATGTTTTAAAAAAAAGAAAACTCATTTTTTATATATCATCTAAGAAAGATAAATTTTGACCTTAAGACAACTTTGTTTTATTATTTACAAAGAAATAAATGGTATGTTTTAAAGTTAAAAATTCCAAAGGGAAGGAAAAAGATCTTTAAAAAATTATTTTCATTTCATGCAAAAAAGAAATACTTAATTCTCTTTTCGCAGTACACTGAATAATCCCAAATAGCAAAGATGGGCATTACTAGGAGCATAGATCCTGCACTGAAGACCAAGGGTCTGTATGTGACTTTGAGCAGGGACTTGAATTTCAGTCCCCTAATCTAAATAGACCAAGCATCAAACTGGTTGCTTTTGATTCTCTTGCTTGGGGTCAGTTGCTACACTAAACAGTTGAACAAGATGAGAAGCTGTTTGACATCAGAGTTGAAACGTTACAGTTCTAATTCAACATGAGCCCCAAAGTGAAGAGCTGTTCCAGTGAGTTCCAAATAGAGCATCTCAGACAGGAGATGCTCCTTCCTGAAGAGAATGCTGTTCCATGATGAGAGCACATGATTGCCATTTGGGAAGACTTCTGCCCCAATTCTACTAAATTTTCAAGCGACAAATTTTGAAAACAGCATCATAGAATCTTACCTAGCTCTTCTAAAATAGTGTTTCTGTCTTTTGGTTAGAAAGATTCTTTAATTATATTAATCTTTCTCACGGTGCTCTACTACAGGCTATGAGCATAACTAAGCTAAATCTTGATATCATTACATCAAATTTATAACAGCCTTTGGAAGACCACATGAATTTTATCAGTATACATTAATGGTGTTAAATAGAAGCATTGGTGGCAAAGTAGAAACACGTATACAGCCATGTGTCAATACAACACTTGAAACTGATGATATCCAGTGATGTTTGCATAGGAAAGGCTGCACTGAGTGTAACGCATTTAAAACACAACTATGTTCCAACACAAAATTATGTTTAGTTTTACATCCAAAAGTATTCTCCAAAATAAAGAAGATGCTTCCTTATGAAGTAGTATCTCTGATGCCCAGTCTAGTGAATCAACTCTCTCTGAAAGAAATATTGTTTCATTCTCGCTTCCTTAGATCATGCTGTTGAAAGGATCACTGTAGATTAAGACTTGGTCAGGACTTGGTCAAGAGTTCCATAAGCATGTTCTCATAAAACTGAATATGGTCTCTCACCATTTCAGTATCATGCCTATCTCTACTGGACATGTTGGATTTAGATCTCAGGAGAAAGTGAGAACATGCTGCCTATTTTTATAGCACTGATGAAAGTGACAATTATCTGAGTAACAGTTGCAATCAGAAGTGACTTTTTATTAAACTAACATGATATGCCATGCTTTATCACAGAAGGGTGGGTCTCTATGAAAGGGATTAGTCATATAATATCTTAATACACATTCCAGTAAGCAAAAATCATTTCCTTATATCCAAATTACTTTGTAAATGTGTGAAAGAAACAAATTACTTCCATGTCTCTTACCCTAGTCCCTTGAAGTAAATGATTTTTTTCAGATGTAAGAAACTTACAACTTTGAAGCATACTATCATAAGAAATCTATTTGTTACTATATGTTACAGAATTATACATGTCTTAAGTGTGCCTTTTTTATCTCACTGAACTCATAACTCACTCTTATAGGTTATTCATTCAATATATTAACACCACCACCACTCCCAACCTGTCTGGTTTGTTTTCAGTACAAAAGCAACACGACTTCTGTCTTTTCCAAGGGCATGCATTCCCTCGGTTTTGCCTTTCTCAGAGGTCCATCCTGTTCTCAAATCCTTCATTTTGCTGATATTGCAAGGCACCTTATAAACTACTTTGTGTTACTGGCAGGGAAAAAAACGTGAAGCTGTTTCTGCTGAAATGATGGGATTCATCTCTAGCTACTAGCTAGAAGGACGAAGGCTCTCCTTCCAGAAAACTTTTTGTATTCCTTTCCTATTCCCAGGTTATCTTCAAAATGCCTCTTCAACAATTCTTTCCCTCACAAGTGTTTTACTAAGCCACAGGGGGAAGAAAAAGCTGCAAAGAGTGCCCTGAACAGCCCTTGCTGCTCTTTTAGGCATAAAAAAGCAAACGAGCAAAGCTCCTATGCTAACAGGAAAACTGTCAAAAAACAAAACAGCCCTGTGCCAACTGCCATTTGAGAATGGCCCGTTATTCCTCACTGCTTGGCATTATTTGTGGAAGTCATTTCAGTCAGACCAAAACTCCACTGCAGTTTAGTGATGGGGACCTTGCGTCACAAGACTGTTCGTACTCATTCCCTGTTCAATGACCTTTTATGGTCATAAAGATGTGAACAAGTAGTTGAGAAACAAGGAATGAGTCAAATAGGAGGAGGATTCCCATCCATTGGATCCCTCCTGTGCAAAGCACTGAAACACTAAAGTTCTCATTAGAAGGACATGGGTTCTTATTTAAAAAAAAAACTAACTAGCTATCTATCCAGAAAAACTGCATATGTTTCCCCTTGGAGAGATCCTTCATAGCCAAAACATTTGAGGGTAATAACAGTGAAAATGAATATTTTTGTCCATGTGAGATCAATCATCAGTCATACTTTTAGGTTTACATATCTGACCACAAGAACATTAAGTGTAATATTTCAATGCTTTGCTTTTATTTCTTTCTGTTCCTGTTTGTGACCAAAAAATAGATTACTTGAATATCGCTCATTCTAAAATCAATGGAGGAAATCTCTTACTGTCATAAAACCACAGGCCCGTTGATAGAGAGGAATCTCTGTCTAACATGTCTGTATACATTTTTCACATGGTGACAAAAGTTTCCTAATTTTAACTTCCTATCAAAATTAGAAATAATTAACTGAAAAGCCGATGAGTGTTTTAATTCCTGTGAACAACTGCAGCATCTTCTTAAGTCTTCCTAACAGAAGTTAGGTGAAGACAGTTTCAGTGGCTACTTCAGTACTTGAACCCAGGGAGCTTCATCATATGCTTGTAGTGGCATATATTTTTTAGCTCCCAGCAATCTCTTTCCTTTAGTCTTTAGAAAAAAGTTTGGCATCAATGAAGATCCAAAAACTGAGCTTTTCACAAATCCATTTAATGTGGAATAGTTGCAGGAAAATCAGTGTTACTACCTTCAGAGCTGTTTGATATTATTAAATTTCTCTTTTAAAGAGCACGGGAGTTGTTCTGTCAATGCAAGAAGTGCGAAGATTTCATGGACATAACAATGCATAACATAGTTTAAATAGTTGTAATCCAGAAAAGGATTCAAAATTAATTCAAAGTATCTAGCTTTAACAAAGGTGAGAATTATGGAAGATATTGTTTGCATAATGTGAGCTTCCAAATGATGAGCAAATTTATTTTTTCTGTCAAGAACATTCTCCTCATCTGAGTCATATGGTTTATGTAATTTTTGTTTAAAAAATCCACCCACATCTGAAGTTATTTTGTGGTAAAATAGTTGAACCATAATCAAGAAGCCTTCAAAGCCAATTCTAGAATGTACCATGTCCATTTTTATGCAGTAACTTCTCACTTTAAAAAGAAAATTATGAACATAATAATCTAATGACTGAAAGCGGCTGGAGCTCTGTCTGTAGTAGTTTGATTCTTCAAGTGTTTGGGGAGATAAAAAGGACTTGGACACTATTTTTAAAGGGATAAAACTGCAACAGAGAAATATCCATCATCAGTTAATGCTCCAAGAGGAAACAGTACAACACTTTGAGTTTTGGTCTTCAAGTCAAACACTATATTAACTTCACAAAATGGTGAAGACCTATTTTGAATGAGAAAAATATGCAACTTAGTATTGCTACTGTTGCAATAAGGAACAAAAAAACTCATCAGAGTTTAAAGACAAGAAAGGTGGGCAGAATGAATGATAACAAAACTAAAAACTGGAACTGAAACTTTCACAAGAGAAATTAAAATAAGGCTTACAGGAGATGGTGACCATGAAAAGAACTAGGAGGCCACATTTTAAAACAGGAGCTGAACACTTTGCAAATAAAAATTAAATATAAGTAACATCTGGAAGTTTTCAGAATGAACTGAACAATGGCACTAAGAAATAAAATCTTCGCCGGAATGGTAGCTCTTATTATTATAATTCAGGCATGTAGGACTTGTAAGGACTAGTGGGATGAAAACATGAGGTCACCAACAACCTGACTGTCACAAACATAGGAGGTCTTGCAGGATATGAGTGGAACCCATTTCCAAACTAGACCTTACTCACAGAAGTGAACTGGAGAAATATGTCAAAAAGGGTAAAAATCATCCTGCCTAGAAGGAAATCAAAGACTTATACTCAAGGAGGTGTTCAGCTGTCTTTTAAGTAAGCAGAAGACATGGATCCCCAGACTTGTCATACTAGCTAGAATTTACTGAGGCTCAGAGGAAAGTCAGATTATTCCAGATAACACAATATAAATGCCCACTAGAATTGCGTCCAGAATACTTCCTGAGAAAGTTCTGGTGACTACCTCTGTGGTCTGGCTCTCAGTCTGTGAATAATTTAAGCAATAGGAGAGCATAAATTGTCCTGTTCTGTCATCATACCATATTGCCGCTATGGAGATAGCCATCAATTTGATCCAACAGCTTTAAGAAGAATAGAAAAAGAGGAAACCCCAACAGAAATGGAAGTGGTTTTGTAGCTTTTCTGGATTTTGTGCTCTTCAGGCACACATGAATGCAATTGATGACATCTGAAATAAGTTGGCAGCAGACTTGTTTTAAGCACTGAACTGTTGTTGGACTCTTAGATGTTAATCAGGAGTATGAAATTAAAGGAATGTGGAATTTACCACAGAACATAATTTTTGCCTCAAAGAAACCAAATGAAAAAACAGCAGCTGGTCAGTAGGGTGGGAGGTTGTTGCCATAAAGCTTAGAAATTCAGCTCTGAGTCTACTATGTACAAGTGATCCTAATCTAGCTCATGATATTATGGATAATTAAAAAAGTGATAGCTTTCTTTCATCAGAGAAAGGAAAATAGCAATACTGTAGCAATTAAGACAGGCAGTGTAATTAAATACTGACATGCAAGGAAAAAATAAAACAACTGGCTAGAAAAAGGATTGTGGCGAACTGGCCAAGGCACGCAATTTCAGATACCTATTGAGAGTTTTTCTCCAATGACAGAGAGCAAGAAAATAATCTCAAAGGTCTGAGGAAGCCCCCAATACACTGGATCCCTGAGAAGACCCACTAGGAAACTATAGTGGTTGTTGGACTATCAAGTGTGAAATAAATTCTGTGAATTTCACGGGGATTATTAAACTAGACATGCTAAAAGGCTAGAGAATAAGGAATCCAATATTCCATCACCTAATCTGGCAAAAATGGAGACTCAATGGGAAACATGCATTCATCCAAAAACTGAAAACTGGAAAATGATCAAGCAGACTCAATAGCCAAGTTAGCACATGAGCTAATCATTTACTTGGATTTACTGCTAATGACTGCCTAATTAGTGTCAGAAACTGTGTCTTAGAAAGTAAGCCTGTGGAAAACCCACCTCTAAATGGGTCTCAGGTTTGCAGATGGCAACCAACAATTTTTTAAATTATATTCTCCTCTAGAGATCAAAACTCTTAACAGTGTTTTACATTCCCTCTTCAGGCAAGAAAATATGAAAAATGGTTGAAACTTTGTTCAGGGTGATCTTACCTGCTATTAAAGAAATTATTCATTGTTTGATTTCATTTTTTTTTTCTGATAAGCAAGAAACACTATAAGAGAAAACGTGACAGAACAGATGTAGTAGATATTGATAAGAAAACAACAGGAGGATAAACTTAAGGGGTTTCCTCTGAATTTATTTCAATTACTATTGAATGTACAAGACTGAAGTGGCCCAAGAGATTTCATAGTCAGAAATGAGTTCTTAGAAGCAAAGGTACAAATTACATTGTGCTGTGTAGGACTAATAACACAACTGAAGGATACTTCTAAGCACATACGACCCTGAGCAAGAAGATGGCATAACCAATCATGCCTAACAGTAAATTTGCAGAAAAGGTTTTGTGTTCATTACCCATTGGTTTGGATACCAAAGAAAGTGTAGCTTTATTTTCCAGAGTGGAGATGGAATGCCAGCAGAAATGGAGCCAAAAGAACAAGGAGGAACAATTAGTACCACTATTGCTGTAGTAGCAGTGACTTTGTGGCAATCAGTGTATGGATGGAATTGTATAGTTCCAACTTACAAAAGATTTATGGCTACTTTATCTTTTCCTGTTTCCTGTGTTGGTGTCTGGAGTAGGAAATGAAGTACTCCCATGTAAACCAAAGGCACAGGCATGAAACTGCATCAAAGACAATGACTGCCTTGTTGTCAGATGGCTCCTGCAATCCAGCAGTGCTGTCACTCACCTTCGCAGAGATTACTCCATGTACAGCCTTTCCAAGTAAGCTGCTGTAAAGATCTCAGCTCAGAGCATATCTGAGTGGTCTCCTGAAACTGGAACAGTCAATAACTTGTGAGGGCTCTAGCAGGTGGCTAGGAGGTTGGTGGCCTGAATTCCTGTCCAGCTCAGAAGCTGTAACCAGTACTTTCTTCTAACTTAAAAATGTCAACAATTTTCCAGTTCCTTTTCCAATGAGAACTTACAACATCTTATGTTGAATTATTAGATACAAGCACAAGAAGAATCTCTTAACAAATCTGGAAAGTCGTATCTAAACTACGGTCTGAGAGAACGCATGTTAAGTTCAACCACTCCAAGACCAAGTACTGTTGTGTTCCCCACCATACAACCCAGTTCCCATTGGAAGAAACACCAGGCAGATGTGTCAGGAAGGAGAGGGAATGTGGTCCAATAGACACCATGCACCCTCTCTGAACAATCAAGGAATTAAATCAATGGTGTTATTGCCTTGAAGCTCAGACATTGTCACATACTCCAGTAACACACAAAATGTCCATCAGCCTCTGTCACTCAGCATTCCATACTTGGTGTTTTATGGTTACCGCTGAAGGGGACCTAAGATAGTTACTTTAGTAAATAGTTCATTGAAGCAGAGGAAGCCTAAATCCCATCTCGTTTCATGACTTATAGGATAAGCTATCAATACAGGTCCAAAACATATTCTTTTTATTTGGTAGAAATAAATGATTTCTTAGAATACTATATCATAAAAATTATTCAGACTGCTTGAAATAGACAAAACTAATGTAATCTAATCCTGAACAGGCCCACACTAATGTAGAGGAAAATGGGAGGAAAATGTTTGCTAAATTAAGGGATATATATGAAAAAAGACCACATAGGAAAACTTTGCAAAGAAGGGCTGTATTTATTTAACTAAGAAAAAGCAAAAGAGATAAAACCTGAAAATCTCAATAATTAATGTGATATGTATAAATTAAAACTGTCCATGTGTAGAGAATGACTTAGGCTGCACATACAAATTCTAATTTCCTTGTAAGTAAAACTGACAGAATCTTCAAATTTTGATTCCCCTATAATAAATTGATTCTTTATATTTTTTTATTCTGAACCAAAATTGAGTGAAAAAGTTTCCAAGTTTTCTGGTAAATTAAAACATTATGAATACTAAAAAAAGTTTCAAATTTGAAATTTTATTCAAAAATATATTTTTGTCTTTTTAATATTACTTTTAGTAGACATATATTAAGAAACAGATTATATTGTCTAGTTATCCATAGGAGCAGGGGTCTAATCCAAATAATTATTTTTTTTTAATTTGTATTTTCAAGTAATATAAAAATATTGAAAAGAATTCCAAATTAGATTTTGCCTCAATACTATTATATTATGTTTATTTCTCAAATTTCAAGTTCTGCAACAGAAGTTTTTCCCATAGAAATTTCTACTGAACTGAACTTGCTTCTCTTTTCAAACATTTAAAACACTCTCTTCATTTAGTGCTTTTTGAAAACTGTAATAAAAATACTTTTCTCTGCCAAGCTGATAACACACTACTGAAAATGTCACTAGGAATGTCACTGAAGTCCAAGCCAGTCCCCAGTGACTCAGAGAAAGGAGCTTCACCAGAAAGTATGAACAGGTAGCAAATGATAAAAAATGAGAATTTATCTAGATTAAAGCAAATTTTTTTGAGCTGACAAAGGAACAACAGACTGCTTGAAATCATGTAATCTTTAATTTAGTAACTTATTTAATTTCTCGTAACCTTATTTGATGTATCAACATTTCCAGCACATGAATTTGATTGGCAGAGGTGCTGTGTGACTTGGGATAAACCTCAGGAAAAATTTTCATTCTTATCTGAGCTACTTCAAGTTCTGAAGGAGTTCCCCTCAGCTGAAAACATCCAGGCTTTAGGAACATTTTTATTTTATTACCCCTTAATGTCACAGCAAGCCAAAACTTCAGGAAGACAGAACAGAATCTGGCCTTTGCCTCACCTTATTTTTTATATCTCAGTTTCTGATCTAAACTAAGCTCTAAGCCATGGGAAATAATACTCAAATAACTGAGTAAAAAGGATATTATGATTTTCGAAGGTAATAGACATGAGAAAAGGTGGTTCATAAAAGACCTCAGGACCACACCACGTCACTATAGGCAGAACTATTTACTTAAGACAATAGTATTTGAAATCTGACACTTGTATGAGTTGTACAGCTATAGCACATTTTTTCACCTTACCATTTTGTATTCTTTCCAGCTTTTCTGAAAATCCACACTTCCATCTTCTCGGTGCTGTATAACTGTCCATCCTCCTCCAGCAATTTCCATATTGCAAAAGACCTATGCAGTAAAGAAATTTTAAAAAATTGAAAACCCAAAAACCCCAACGAAACAAGGACTGGAATCCTGTTACCTTAGAGGAGGAAAAATTATTTGTGAATAACAGAATTAAGAAAGCGTGTTTTCCTACAGATTCATGCCTTGTGCCTTCAGTGGTATCCTCAGTCACTTGATCACAACTGGTGCTCTCCTTATGCTTAGCATAATTCTCCAAGGAACCTGTCCTGTCAGCACAATATCCGAGAACATCTCCCCATCATTCCCCTCTACATCCTCAGCTTTCCCCTGCGCATTCCCTCCTTGCTCTTTTTCTATTTTCTCTGCAGTATTCCTGAAACCATTCCCTTCCTCTTAACAAACGATTGATTAAGTTTTCTATGGCCTTTAGAGAGTGTCATTTGGCCTAAGAATCTTCAGAATTCTTGCAGAGTCTAAAATGTACAACAGATGAGGTTATTCCGGTTTGCTTTGAGTTGTAGTACTACCTATAGTGTTCCAGGCAATGTCCCAGAATGGGAACAGCTGATCTCAGACTAAGCTGCCTTACAACTGACAGAGCACACAGAGAGAAATAGGCTCAAGAACAGAGGGCTGTGAGGTAAGTTCAGAAGTTAAGCTCTATACTGAACATGTAAGATCACACCCTGCCACTATTGCATTAATAAAATTATAACTTAGATAAAAACAATTCTGTATGTTAAGGATAATGTAACAATTTGACAATTTTGAGGAACCTTGTTATTAGAATATTGCATCAACTGGAATCTGTTAATCTTAAATAATCCATATAATAATAAAAATAGGTATTTAATTGTCATTTGCTTTTCATTTTTTTTACATTATCCTTTCAAAAATACAGAAAATAAATTATGAAAAAATGAAAATACTGGTTATGCCTTTGCTTGTCTCAGTACGTGGCAAGTGATAATAATTTTTGTTCCTGTTTTTGTTGGACACTTGATTTTAAGATCTGACTAAATTTCTCTGTGCTATATTAACACAGCAAATACCCCAAATTTCATTTGTCTGTGTTCCTAAATAGCTGTATCCCTCCTTTTAAGTAAGATGTCAGCATATAAGAGGGTTGAAGAGGTGCCACCCATCAGTCTAGCTTTCGGCATTCACATCAACAAGAGTAAATCCATTCAGCGCTTCTTGGTAATTCAAAGCTTTAAGTTGCTTTGACAAATTGGAGGTTACTATCCAACTCAGGTAAATATCAATTTGTCCTGCAGTTGTCTACAGAACCATATTCTACCCTCAGAAAAAACCATTCCAAATTTCTTCTACTCATAAGCACTGTCACAGTAACATTATGCATGTGCTTTTGTTTTAATTTGTGCCAGGCATGCCAGGCAAAGTCCTTGTGAAGGTACAAGAAGGAAACAGAATACTGAACAGCGCAAACATATGAACTTGATTTGGGGTAACCGCAAGAAAACCCACAATTTTCTAGACAAACATTTTGGCCCTATTCTTTCTCCAGGGTAGACACTATGAGTCAAAACATTTATCTACAGGATTTAATTTCTGCAGTCTGATTTACAGTGAGAATTTCTAAGTGAGTGATTTACTTTTTTTATAAGTCATTTCAAGCTCCCATGAATCCACTGCCAATTTTTAAAAACATTAAATCCTCAAATGTATTAAGACTACTCATTTTAAAGGTACACACAAATGATGGGATTTTCATAATAATATATAATAAAATTTCTATAAAAAGACATTGAAGTTTTCTGAATATCAATTTGAAAGAGAAAACTGTACAGTGAACGAAAGGTTTGCCAACAGCACATTTTTCACTAGTCATCATTGTGTGGTCTGGCACTTTCCACAGCGGTAGACATAAACACCTGCCGTATGACAGGAGTTCCAGGCTGATTATAGATGTTCACTGTGCACAGCTCTAGCCTTGTCTGGCCCAGACAGGTCAAGGCACTCAGCCATTAAACACCATTTAGCATGTTCTGATCCTTAACCCTCTCCTAGAAAAGAAAAGGATGAAGAAAAGTGACTTCAATATTTGCATATACATTTATCTAAATTCTGAGTTTGTAATTAATAAAATAACCTGTTTTAGATTAAAAGGCCATCCAGAATATGGCACTCTTGCCCTTTCTTAAATGCATGGGTAAAAATTCCAAAATTCCTAAGAGGCAAATATGGGATTAGTTCTATTTCTTTTAGCTTTATGGACTAAATTATTAAGAATTTCATAAAAAACATTTAGAGATAAGTTCAATTTTAAAGTAGACTAGAAGAGATAGTTAAGCAAATTCTAAAATACGAGAACACTGAGCAGACTCAGCAAACAGAGTAAACAGAAGGCAGGGAATTAGCACAAATTGCATTTTAAGTAACTGTACACTAAGGCATCACGTCTACATTGTTGGCATGGAGCAACAAGCACAAGACCAGCCATTTGAAATTCAAGGAATGTGTCTCTGTTATGCAAAACCTGAGTCTGACGGTAACCATGTCAGGATGACAATTTTCACAGTATCGGGGGTTAGCATACTTTTAATGGGTTAAAATTCTGGTAGATATGCTCAGAGAGACCATTGACACCATTTTGGTAGGATGTCTAGAAGGCAAAAGTAGAGAGTAAGGAGTGAAAGGCTGCATTTGTGGCAACAGTGGCTGTTGCTTTTGCAGAGCCATAAAGACCCATATATAGAGACCTCACAGGGAACTGATAACCTTTTCAGTGCAGTGCACCCAGTAGTTGGTAAAAGTCATGCTTGTGAAGGCATTAGAGGAGACAGTGAGAGAGTCAATATATTGGTCCAAGGGGAGATATGGAGGTTCTGTGTACAGTCAAAGCATCACCCCTGCCCTACTTCTGCTCCCGAAGATGACGTAGTTCCTTCAACTCCAGAACGGCAACAATCTTGCTCCCACTCCTCCTGTACTCATCAGAAGACTGTGCTTCCCTTGTAGCTGAACCCGTCTTTGCAGGAGACTGAGAAGACTCATCTCGCCTTTGCTTTCAGTACTGGCCAGGGACAATCACTTGTCCACATTATCAGGCATCGCACATACATACATCAAAGTAAACCATCTAATTAGCTTAATAGTTAAATTCTATCTTTTCCTCTTTCCATATAAAAGATATGGAACATTATTAAGATTCTTTTAAATAAAATTAATTGCTAAATGTTGATGCAGGGCTGGAAGACTAATGTACTAAATTAGTAAACTGTTGAAACTAGGAACAAAAATTGTAAGCCTTTTAAAATAAGACATGTAAATGGTAGGGAGCTGTAAGTATTCAAGATAATTTTCTATGAATACATGAATGTAAAATCAACAAAACACTAGAACTGACAGGAACAATTTTTTATATGACAAAGGTATTTTCTGTTGAATATTAGGATTCTAGAAAGTACTCCTTAGGAAACATAAAATGAAATGAAGTTACATTTTTGTGACCTGATGTATAAAATTACTATGAATGAGATAGTTGCCAGTGGCTGTGAATATTACAGAAGGTAACAATATATTAGGCCTCTTAAGACATGTCAGAATTGTGCATTACATTGTGGTAATCCAGAAACTAAACTGGCTTTAAACAAGCACATATGTCTCCATGGAGTACCTATTAGGATATTAGAGCAATCTAACTGGGTCTGCATGGTGCTACCTCTGGGCTAATTAGTCCTGGCACAGTGCTGAGTTGATGGATTTTGAAGCTATCTCAGATGGAGTTAGTTCAGCTACCTGCACAGCACTGCCTTGGAGAATGTTAAAATGACCTTAATGTCTGAAAAAGACATCTGTTAAAGCAATCACACTTCTCACTTGACTGATGTGAACATGCCTGGGATCAGCCTTTGCTGTGTTATCACAAGGGCAAGGCAGAAACAGGTGGTAGCAGAAATGCCCTCAACACACAGAGACACACATTCTCACTTCTTCTTGCTAAAACAGGAACCAGCCAGGAAAAGACAGTGCAATGATATCAGCTGAGTTGTGTTATCTGCACTGATTGGCAGCAGCATTTATAACAGGCAATCACGGTGGCTTCCACTGTGTCACTGTCCTTATATTGCCAGTGAATGGGTTTAGGGTAAATTTATAATTGTCACAGTGCTTTCAGATAATGAGTGTTTTTAATTGCAATCCAGCTTCTGGGCAAGGTTTATGAACTTCAGTAAGGATAAGAAAAGCAACTACCAACTGGTATATGCAACTTGGACATAGATATTACCTCTCTTTCCTGAATGGAAAAGCTTCTACAGAACTGCTTTTACTGTTCTTGTCCTGCTCAGTAATGCCTAAAGAGACCTCTGTATTTTATGTCATTCCAATTACTTTCCATTCATATTCACCAGAATTATATTGATCTTGGCCCATAGAACTCTTTCACCTTCATTGGTAAACTGTAACATCTTGATATTTACATGTTCCCAAAGGCCTCTAATAATACCAAATTCTGTTTACAAATAAGTTTTACATATCTTAATATGATCATAAGCTTACTATAAACTATAACATTGGTAATATTTGTTATCGTCTCTTTCTATCTGCAGGGTTACCACTTTACTGCAGTAAGAATAAATTCACTGTGTTGAGGCAGTTCCCTCCCTCCCGTTTGGCCCACTTTATGGACACCATTCCAGGTGGACACCCTTAGCCTTGGTGGCTGTGTCCAATAGTGCCCTGTCAGAGGGACAGCCAGCATTCCTCCTCGGATAAGTTAGGCTTAGGTTATCCTCTCATGTTCCTAGCTTCAACTGACCCAGGTACCTAAGCAACAAAATCCTTCCAAAAAACTAGTCTCCTTTGCAGACTGGTGTTTCATTTTCATCGAAAAAACTCTCCTAAGGTTCTGTTTTGAGAAGGACAGGATTATAAATTCTTCATCATTTCAAGCCGTGCTAACACTCAGCATGCTGTGTTCTTTACAGGCAAAACCACTCTTCCCTGTTCCCTACAACAGAAGCAGGACTTTTGTAAATCTCTATCTTTAAAAACTACTTATTCTGCTATTTCTTTCCCTCTGCTACCAGATAATCCCCCCTCATCAGCTTCCTCATTATCGCACTTCACACATTCTCTTCTAAATTTTATTGCAGATTTATTTGCAGCCACAGTCCCATTCAACTGAGCCTGCCAAGTGGGAGGAAGTGAGTCAACTTTTGAGTGTATGTTGGAACTTAGGAAGAATTCTCTGTCAGCGGGAAAGAAGAATGCCTGGAATAATACAGTTAATAATTTTCTCAGTATATTGTATTTTTTTAAGACTGAATATAACCCAAGGTTTTTATACCAATACAATATTTTGCAGACTGAGAACTTCAATAAAGGCTCCACATGCTCTTTTAAGTCCAGATCAACCTCATATTAACAAACAAAAAAATAAACCAAGTCTTTACCTTTTTAGGATCCGACACATTGTTAATATAAATAGTGTAGACCCCACTTTTGTTAAAACCAGATTGGTATACATCTGCACAGTCTCTGAAAGGCTTTTCTTCTTCCTTTTTTGCATTCTTAAGTAAAACTGCAAAACATAAAACATGATAATATAAGTTACAACAACGGTCTTTAGCATTTCTATATCTAGGAAATCCAAGTTAGCACAGCATCTTTTTTATACATGGTAATAATTGTACTGTGGTCCTTACACAGTTTGTGGTTTTGGTCAATGGTAATAAAGAATTACTGTGAAGCTTTCAGTAGTAGAGTAGGCACCAAAAGAAGAAAGTCATGATGCAAATAGCTAAATAGAGTGTCCTGTCTACTGAGAGGTGAACACAGTATGTTCTTTCTGAGTGCAAAGGTCTGTGCCCCTGCATGTGTTGCCTTTGACTTGAGCTGTATCTGGGAGATTGACAAAGAATGTCCCAGAGATGGCACATGGAGGTGGAAACCTTATTCAGTGTTGTGGCCTGAGACAGCAATGCAGACCCTGGAAGAAGAGAGCTTGTGCCCTTCATGAAGTAATGCCTTTTGAGCAGCACAGGAGCTTGGGGCAAGGCAGCTGCTCCCTTAAATTTATTTTTTGGAAGAGAATAATTTAATTTTTGTCTCTACATACATAAAAGTTGCTAGATACAGTGGAAAAAAGAAAACTGGTGCTACTGAAATCAGATGCTTGGAGTCAAGATTTATAGAATTCACTTCTGGCTCAGCACGCAAAAACAGCTGATGGTAGAACACCAGTGTAGATCTTGATCCTGTATATTGCAGGCGGATGACATATATGAGTCTGGGCTGTGAAATCAGGAGTGTAAAATGTAGACGATCCCAGTCTTGAACAACCAGGAGATTCCCTGTAGAAGGAGGAAAATCTGAGAGCGTTCCTTCACTTTCAGAAACAAAAATAGCATGACCCCACACAATGCTGAAGGATATGATTTCATTCCAAACACATACTTTAAGCACATCAGAATTCCCATGGAAGTCCATCAGTCTACTCAAATTCTTAAAGTTAAACATGTCCTTAAGTGTTGTGCAGGGTCCGGGCCAGCACTTCATTAATCCCTACAATAAGGAAACAATTTTTAAGTCCTCCAGATGCACTCATCGTCTGGTGACAGACACATCTTTTTCAGTTTTGGCTTGAAAGTTTGAGTTTTAGGTAAAAAAGGGACTATGCCTTATTAACCCTCAATGAAGTGGCTGTGCTGCAAACCCAGTGTTTAATGACACGGATGTGCAACAAAGCAATGGCCCTGCACTATCCAGGCCACAGATGGTGTTCAACAACACCAAGGGTTTGTAGTTTGATATACCATCTTCCCTTTGAATACCTCAAGGCAGTATTTTAGGATGGTAAATTCCTGCCACATAATTTGGCATTAATATCATTTCACAGATGGGGAAACTGCGGAAAAGAAAGGTTGAATGCTATACCTCAGTCATTCTGTGAAAAGGTGAAAATAGAAAACTAGTAAGAAATCCAATCCTGGCTGCAAGACTATATTTGCTCTCTAAATAAGCATTTTACATACAAATCATATTATTCTTTCCCTTTAATGTTTTTTATATTGTTCTTTTAAAATCTTATTTTAACAAACAAAAATTCTTTACTTCTCCCTTTTTATGTGTTTGGTGCATATTTATTATTTTTATTTGAGACTATCAATGAATATAAAGCCTGGTTCATATGCTTGTGTATGGACTTCAACTGGAAAATCAGTGGTTTTGAAACTTGGATATATTCTGAAAAGGTAGAGTTGGCAATGTAGTAGATGACATCCTGATCTCTGAGAAGGCAGGGAATGAAGTCCTCAGCAAGGAGTACATCAACAATACACTCTCAAAGGTGCCATTTTTTAGATAAGACATAGCACTGAGGTCTTTGCAATTTGTGTTAATTATAGACTTACTTTCTGTAAGCAGATGGTGTTAGTATCAGTGGCCAAAGTCCAACCTGAATAATTACGTGGGGCTGGAGCCAAAGCCTAGAGGGGTTAAAGCAAAGCCCCTCATTGATTTCAGAGGGCTTTAGAATAGATCACTCTCCCTGGCCTGAATTGCTCTAATGCTGTTGTTTCAACTGCAGACATCAGTCTCTCCTGTCTAAAGAATATATTTAGTTGTGCAGAGACAGCGTTCATTTTCTTCAGCCTTAAAGTACTTATATGTTATTAGCTGCATGTAGAGAGATAATCTTACCTCTATTTAACCATTATACACATATTGAAAACCACTTGGAAAATAACTACCTAAGAGTCAATTAAGGAAACTTGAATTTGGCTCCTTTTTAACAGAAAGTCAGACAAAAGGAACCATGAGTATATTCTCAAGTTCGTATTATTAAAATTTTAAACAAGGTAAGATTTTAATAACAGAGTAAATAGCTTTGAAAATAATTTCCTAAAGAGACGGATCTGTAGGAAGCATCCTTAGAAATAATTTATTTCTTCATGCTGAAAGACTAAAACCCCCCAACAGAAGTTATGTTTGTCTGGGAAACAAAGGTGAAAAGGATAGATAAATATCTTATGCATGGCCATTTCTTTCCATCCTTCCTCTTTGTATCAGACAGCTGAAGTAGCTGAGATCAGTGATAGCAGGCAAGTTAGATTTCCTAAAATCTAAACAACCCAATACTAGTTGTTTTTGCACAAGGGTTTTTATTCAAGGAACCACTGTACCCAGGAGGAGATGGATTTCCTTGGGTGCCTTTCATCCCTCTCTCAGGAGTTGGTGCTCTCACTGGAAGAAAGACCAGCTTCTTTGCAAGGATCTGCACTATTACAGATTGAAACACATTATATTAAGTACGACCAGAACAAAATTTAGTTTTTCTTAATACATCACACTGTAATTTGCAAGAACAGCCCAAAGTTATCAGATAATTAATACTCAGGAATGTTTCTGGTAATGTTCTTTTAGGTTAAAATATGTTTTCTCTAAGGTTTGCTGTTGTTTTTCTAACTTAATATTCCATACAGTTTCCAAACCACTTCTACCTATTATAACTTCAGACTGTTTTTTCTACAACATTACATAGACCTTGAATCCTTTATACATTAAGTGAAGTCCCTGAATGATATATTGGCTCACATATGGTAGATGTGTAAGCAAATTTCCAAAAAAAAAGTAAGAAAGTTCAAACAAAGTAGTCCTAAAACAAAATATGTAGCCATTACATATCTTTGTTAGCTTCAAGATTTTAACTGACTTTACACAAATTTCTAATGCTAGTTTAGCTGTTTTCAAATACAATGTTTATACCAGAGCTTTATGTACCTGAAGAAAAAGGTAAGTCTGTGTCAGGCAAAATAATGTTATCATTTCTTAAACTTGAATGCTTAGCCAAAATTTGGAACCCTTAAGGGCTTTTTTAATTGCCTTTTCTGGATGAATAAACTGGTGATGAAGTCCCACTCTTTTGGAGCAATGATGCCTATGTGGAAATTCCTGTTTTCCTGAAGAGAAGGAGCATTAACAAGAAAAATAATTTCTTTCATTGCATTTCCAAAAGTCTTCCAGTTAATTTTTAGTCAAATGACTTTCTCCTCGGGCTACACTACCTGTGTTACCCTAGTTGATGTGAACTGTTTCTTTCAGTCGCCAGTCTTTCAGCAGCTTGTGTTCCTCAATGCCCTGGATGATGACTGGAGTCTGGGCAATACAGCAGGTGCCATCCAGAGCTGCTCAGGCCTCATGGATCAACAGGAGGCCAAATCCAGGAGGTCCCTGCCCAACCCAGCCCAACAGGCTGTGAACTGCCAGGGCTGAGCGGCTGTTTGGCCACACCTGCTTACAGGGTATTACCTTCCAGTAGAAAGCTGGGCTCAGCACCTGAGGTTGCAGCCTCTTAGAAAGGCTCTGCTTGCAAGTGAGAGCGCTCAGATATATAGGACCTTATCCCAAATTGAGAGCCAGGGAAATTTAACTGATTGTTAGCTATGTGTGCATCTGTGTAGGGTCAGACTGTATCTGCTATCAGTTGTAAAATGAAGTCAATAGTAAATTAGTTTACTAGTTCCTAACATCTATCACCACCTGCCCAGGTTAAAAAAAAAAAAAATACAAACTGACTGCTAAGAAAAAATGGCTTCTGAAATATTTAGCAATCTAATGTTGTCTTGTAAGAATATGAAATTTAAAACATACAATCTATCTTTTTTTCTAGCTGTATGAAAATTATCTAGTCTCATCTCAACTAGGAAAAACTTGAAAATATACTTAATTCTTTTTAAATTGAGATTTCTGGATGGTTTTAAGAAAATTAAGTAGTTATTGCATTGCTTTTCAAGTCTCCATCAGATATTTGGTGAATAAATAGCACAGTTTGTAAGCAATAAAGAATATTAAACCGTAGTTAATTATGTTGACTGATTCAATAAAATTACATTCATATTTACTAAATTATTTGAGATCTGAACTCTCATGTTTGTGAATTCCGCTGAGACTGAGTTAATCACCAGACCCTCATGTCCTTTAGTGATACTGCCAGCAAATGAAAGGCAGCTGTTGGTTTTTCTGCATGATGACTTATTTGGACAGATATGCAGAAATTTCTTTAATGTCTCAGTGAATTATTATATTTTCATTGTTTTAACATTTTATTTATATATATCTAAGTTTCTTATAGACTTTAATAATCACTATACATACCAAAAGGCACTTAAAAAAAATCTTTATGCTTTTGAAACAAGAAAGGAAAACTCTTACTCCATATCTTATTGTAAAGTATAGTTGAATTAAATTTTAGCTGCTCTAACAAAAGAATCTGAGGTAAAAATTTATGTCCTCAGTTGAACAACATCTAAAAAAACTCAAAAAAGGGAAGGTTATAAATTGATGGTTTATACCTACAGCTCTAACATTCCAGGACAGGGTCATTCAAGGACTGCCAAATGGCAGTTTCTGTCTCGATCCAGACTGCAATAAATTTTGCCTTCATCTTGTCATGGTTCCAGACACTTGGTGGGGAATCCTGCATTTCTGTAGGAGGCCCTGTGTCTCTGAGCTCTTTCCCAGACATTAGGGTGCAGCTGCTGTGCACCAACAAAGTTCCAGTTCTGACGGCACATAGCACCTAGCTCTTGAAGAATCAAATCCAGAAGAGTTTGCTGATGTTATCAAAAGGATGTCAGTCAAATACCCCTGGTGACGAGGGCTGGAACATTGCCCACACATGTATGTATGTTCCCAGACTTAGCAGCAGGAAGCACAAACAGATCTGACAGATTAAGGGTGAAGATTATTTTTACTGTGAGGAGGAAAAATATGCAGACTCAGAGCTTTCGCTGACTTATAGCCAGAGGTATACTCTCTGTTTTCAGGGTCCTGGTCTTGCGTATACCAATCTCCACTTGAGAACAAACATTAAACTGCAACCTGATAGCTGACTGTGACACCCAACCATTCCCCCCAACAAGATAACCCTGTGACAACACCATTGTGCTGCAAATGTTACACAAATAACAGGCAAAGGCACAAACATGAAGGCTGATTTCAAGTCAGATATGCTTTCCAGATAATTAGTGATGCCTACAAACTGAAATGATAGTGATGTAAGAGCACATTTGGGTTCCTTTCCTTTCAATAAGGACTTGAAAGCATATTTTATGGATCAAGTAAATATTACATACATTTTCCCTCTCTAAAACATATTTCTAGATTATTAAAGATACCACCATCACTTAATATAACCAATGCAAAAAATAACTAGAAAATTACAATCCATTGGTATCTATGAAATAAAAAGGATATTGTGGTTACTTATTATTGATAAAATATCAGGAACTTTTTATTCACCTAGCTAGTTAAGTAAAAATTTTAAATGTGAACATACATGCATTTACTAACCAAATCTAAATAATTATGAAGACAAACTACCACCTCCTGATTCAAAACTTTTCCTAACATCAACTTTAATTCCTCCTGCATTAATTCGTGCTTTATTTTCATCTCCATAAAGTCTGAATATCATTGTAGTGTGGGAAAAAAAAAAAGAGTGAGGGATTTTAATATGAAAGCTACTTCTATATGTTTTGTAGTCCAGTTGTCTTCTCAGATAAGTTGTTGTGCATGCTTGTGTACTCACGTTTGTTTTTTAGGGAAGAGAGAGGAAGTTTAGAACTGGAGTTTGGACATTTTTCCTTCCAACAAAGTATGCATTCACCAAAATACTTTTCAAATTAATATCGCTTTGTGAGATTGCTCTAAATCTGACAAAAAGATATGGCCAGTGGCAAACTGGAAAAAGAAAGTTCATTTTGACATACTGGAATAAAATATTTATCTTCTGGGAACTATTTTTCCATAATCAAGTTTATAGATTATAAATTTTCAGATTCTAGTTTATAAAACTAAATTGTCAAGGCTCCTATTATTCCCAAATTACGCTATGAGAGTAGCTATACAAAGTTACATTGCCTCTCCAGCCTCACCAGTGTCCCATCTCCAGTATCAGGGCCCTAGAAATCTTGGGGTTCCTTTAGGACTTAATCTTTCAACCTCTTTTGTTTTTTTCTTCTTACACCCCCAAAATTACTTATTTCCTCCTTACTTTCTTTTCCTTTAGGCCTTTCGCTCCTCAGAGGGGCTCTAAGATTTTGCAAGAGCTTGGCTAACACCTTGCCCAAAAAAAGAGTCTTCAGTAGGAACAGATGTCCGAGGCAGATGACTGGAGAATAGCAAAAATGCAGGAAAGCATATCCAGGAATTTACAGCATAAGTGCTTCCTCTGCCAGATGTGGTATCTGAATATTTACTATGCTTTGAAAGAACTTTCCTCCATTAATTTCTCCAGCTGCATTTTTGAAGCCACATTAATTTTAATCATTCAGTGTCCCATAACAAGGAATTCCATACACACACCATGCGAAAGACAATCTCCTACTCTTAGCTTTTAGCCAGAGTGTTTCAGCTAGTGACCCTTCATTCTTAGCTGAAGGTTTCAGTATGTCAGTACCCATGCTCTAAAAGCCACCTGCAATTTCTACTGCTTTCTCCTTCTAGTATCATTTACACTGCCTTAAGTATCCCTCCTATGCCTAATTATTACTATTTCACATATTCAATCATCTGTCTTTGTAGCTTTCTTTTNTTTTTTGGTGGAATGTGGGTTCCAATACTTTATACAGTATTTGAGCACATCATGAATTATGTGCTACAATTTTTTTCTGATTTCCTGTCTGTGCTGCTGTAATAATTTATAAAATGCTATTTCCATTTTGACTATTAATAGGCAAGTAACTCCTCCCGTGTCTTTCATTTAAGATTTCTTTGGAAGCCTACCTTGAACTTATATGAATATTTTAGAAGATAGGAGAAAATAAAACTAGAATTCCTTCCTCAGGCACATTCATTTGCTGAATGATTAGAATGGAAAATGTCATCCTTCATTTAGCTGTTCAGACTCTGACAGTATAAGTGTGTATATATATATATGTGTATACACACACACACAATGCACATTTTTTGCGTCTAAGGCAGCACTTAGTCATAACTCCAAACACAGTGCAATGACTGAGTGCCACTTAGAGGAGTGGTGCTGCTCTTGCTGTATCTGTTGGCTGCAGACTGGTTCCATAGCCACAGAATGAATCAGCCAACAGGAGACCTGGCAGAAAGTGTTTGGGTTTGGTGTAGAGGGGGAGTGGGGAGGCAAGCTTGGGGTTTTTGTTTGGTAGCATGATTGTTTTGTTGTTGTTCTGTTTCTTTGTTTGTTACATAAGGTTTTTATTCCACTGGAGCAGCTCAATGATCTTGATTCACCCTGTGGCCCGACAGCGACTGGACTGGATGGATAAGTGGAAGGATATTGTTTCCAAGGAGCAATCACAAAAAGAAAAATAGTCCCTTTGCTGTCAATCCCTGGCTCTGAATGGCTACTCACTGCTTGTGGGAGGCCAGAAGAGATGTGCAAACCTTCCTAAAGCACAGTCCAGCATAACTACCAGGCCACGCTGAAACACAATTAGTAGGGCTACAATGATTCTAACCAGCCTATGGCTTCATCCAGTATCAGATTTGTTAAGAACATTAAGGTTTGTTACATGCAAAATTTCAGAACAATATTTTTAACGTGAGGAAGAGAGTGAAAAGTTGTAGCCAATTAGATATCTCACATTAACATTTATAGAAATGCTTTAGCAGCTAATAGAACATTACTTTGCTATCCCACACACCTTCTAAGAGTCTGCAGTAAGAAAGGCAAACAATTGCATAGCAAGAGCACTCCAGCTATCCAACTACTTATTAAATAAATCATTTAAAGCAGAATTTCCCTCCTGCAGTGCTGCAGGAATTAACTTGGTCTTGGAAAACGACATTAACATAGTAAGCTTTTACCCTCTCCAGGGCATAATTATTTAATACCTAATAAATTATCAGCAGTTATCAAGTTTGTTTCCCAATAAATCCAACCTTAGTGACTGGCAAGAACAATAATACTTCGAATCACTGCGCATTTGAAAGACATCACTTAGAAATACCATAAAGTGGTCCTCATTAGTGAACTGAAATAAAATGCCTTATGGCCCATTTACAAAGAGATAAAGACACTTAATTATCCAGCTGCAATATAGTTCCTTAAGAGTTTCTGCTTGAGACAGCAGTTTTGTGAGTAACTACCCTTTCACTGAGAGGGGAACTAAAGAAGTCTTTCACAAACTGCTACAAGGAGATTAAGTTGCTGGCTTTGTTTAATATTTCTAGTGTCCATATTTCTTTAATTGATTTATACTTTTCCACACAAGCACCCTAATGTGCATTTAAGGTTTCCAGCTGAAGAATGGTATGCATACAAAGAAATTTTTCACTAACAAGCCATTTGGGTGACACCAAGAGTGTTGTTAGTTGGTTTATATATGCTGATATTCTCTGTATGTCTTTGGTGTGAGTGAATAATACCAGTTTCAGAAAGCAGAGTGAAAAGGGATTTGGCACTGACCTATATTGTAGGAAAAAGAATGGGTAATTGGTTTTAATACCAACAATCAAGAATTCAAATGTAAAAATAAATATTTAAAATATTAGTCTTTTTCAGTATTAATACATATTGACCTCCTGCTGTGATCATCAAGTTAATAGGGATAAAATATTGGAATCCCCAAGTTTCTGTTTTGAAAAATTTTAATATTTTTTCACTGACAAAGTTCAGATTCTGCACATTCAAATTGACATATTTCAGTACTGAATATCTATTAAACTACAACCTAGCTTGATACTACCTCATGTACTTTGTTGCATTTTTATTTTAAAGCATAACTTTGAAATTATGGTATTCATACCTAAGCACAGTATGAAAATACTTTTATTTTTAAATCATGATGATCTGGAATTTATATTGTTATTTTTTTAGTTTTAGCAAAAAACCAAATTTATCTGTCCTGACATATATATATATATTGATCATATAAATATCAGCACTAATATCATCACCATTTAACAGAAAATATGGAGAAAAGGGTACTTGCAGGTGTAAGTCACCTCACTGTAAAACAACTCACGTGACAATAGTGACATTTTTGACTCTAAAGGAAGTCCTGATGAGAACTCTAAAACTACACTGAACAAAAAAATACCCCAAGAAATACTCAGTAGAGCTGGTGCTGATGAATATGTTCAGCTGAACACCTACACAACTGTGCAAGGTCAGTGTGGTCTCTGACTGCAGACCTGCAGCACCCTCCAGTTCAGGCAGTCTGTTCAACAGAATCCAAATACAGTAAGGATAAGGGGACCCCTCTTCCACGACACTAAGTGCAACATAAAGATTCATTTTTCCCTCCAGCTTTCAAAATATAAATAAGAGCAGATCATGCAGTGGAATATGTTTTTATAATACTGAGCTTTGTGAATTGTGGGTGGATGTTTTCTGATAGTGATTTTCTGATCTCTTTTTAAGCTAAAGGTATTTCTGTTATTGCTTTAGGATATCTTAATAAAAATGAAACCCCAAACTCATAAAATCTCTAAAGCAGAAAAAAGTAAAGAGAAACTGAAGAAATGGATGTTTTCAGTTTTCTTGAACACATACTGCCAACCTTAGCTGAAGCTACCTGCTTTAACATTTTTGGGGATCAAAACAGGGCTTCATAACAGAAAATAGTAAGTGTGGAACACCAGATGTCTTCAGTGCATTAGACGGGGTTTTGTTTAAAGCTCTGGTGTTGTCACACTAATTTTGACAAGTCTGGGTTTTTTTCATTCATTCTTAATTAGAAAAAAAAGAATTAATAGATGAAAAGCATCATGTCATGTTATTACATTGAGGGATGTTATATTGGTAACAAAACTACAATTTCTTGTATAAGAAAAAAATAGAAGTGACTTCATTCTTGCATGCTTTTCTTAAAACCATGTTTCAAGTACAGTCCTGATCCAGCTCAAACCCACAGCTTTCAACCAAAGTTGGTCAGAAACTTCTGTACATCAACAAATTCTTATTTAGTTTGATTTTATGCTTCAGAAGAAAAATAACAAACTGACTGATATGATGTACTCTAGGTTTCTGCCTCACCAGTTATGTTTCATCATGTTGTAAAAAACCTTAGTAATGCCAAGGATGAGGCACAAAAGGTGGTACGTGCTTAAGGAACGAAAAGATATTGTTAGGGAAATGGTACCAGAGTAAACATGCTGCCACCTCAAAATACGTCTCATATGAGTACCAGCATTATTCCTTCTATGCATAGAAGAAAAATGATCAAGACCAGGATCATACAACCTTGTTCTTCTACACTGCTGCCTAAAATCTACTGGATTTAAACATCCTTACTATTGTATTCCAATATATGGCTGAATAAATATAATATAGAAAATTTGTCTTGTTGGACACAGCCCAAATATTAAGATTTAAAACTACCTTTCATTTTTTCTGTCCCGTATTCCCACTGGGATCTTTTCCTTTTTTTTCTTTTTTTTTTTTTTTTTTTAAGTTTTCTTTTGTTTTGTGTTTTAAATAGTA
>VWZG01012854.1:70828-183044 GCA_013396735.1 Grallaria varia | reverse complement strand
TATTTCTAGTCAAAAGAACAAGCACTGGTCCCTTGTTGATATGCAGTGTTCGTTTGATTTAAGGATAATATACAAGTTACTGTAATACCTCAACAATCAGTTATTATTACCATAAGAGTTTGCATTACTTTCATTCAAAATCCAGTTCTTAGAAAGTTATTAAGATTGTTATTTTTATTTTATATATAGAGGAATTTTTAGCACAGAGAAAGAAACTATCAGCCCACAGTACACCATCTGTTTTGATTATTTTTGCAATTACAGTAGTTCCTATACTAGTTCCCACTGCAGTGTAAACCTACCGCAAAAAAAGGCCCTGTCCAAAAAAAGCTTTCTGTCCATGTAAGTGACTTGGATAAAAGGAGTTTTCTCTATTTTATTAATGTGAAAGTGATCTGGAGAGGGATGAAGAGAATTCAACTGCAAATAGCTACTAAACACAGCCTGATGGGTAACCTGTAAATATTGTTTAAATTTAAACAAGCAAAGCATTGGTGTGTCCAGAAACTTCGTATCTGCTGAGATCAAGATTTGCCCCACAGTGAACATGACACACACATATAACTGATTTCAAGATCAGAACCTGCGAGGCCAAGACTACACAGTTTTTTGTTAGGAGCAGATGATGATACAAGTGCTGATGATCTATAATTTTAGTGTAATCAACACTGTCTTCTCCATAATTTTTTCACTCCCAAGGAGAGTGTAAAAGAACCTGCACAGTGTGTGCCAGGTTCCTGCTTCATTACAAGATGAAACTCCACATGCTTTTCCATTTATCCACATATGGCTATACCTCTGCAAGAAACAATAAGATGTGCTTTTTAAAATAACCCTTCTTTACTTCTGGCCTTTCACAGACCATTTCATCGTCATGTCAGCCAAGTCAAAGGTCAACTCAACTGAAATTTATTTGTTTACTGACATGAAGACTTTATACTCTGATACATTACTAAGGTAAATAAATAAATTCAAATTATTGAGTATACAAGATTCAGTCTCATGAGCAGCCAACAAAATTTTATTGCTAATCAGATAGCAGCAGATAAAAGGGCAAGTATTTACATACTTAACTAATACTTGAATTAATCCCAATTTGAAACAGATTTGTAAAATATGTAGAATTAACTGCCTCCTGCCCATACACACTCTCTCTGTGGATTATAGGGAGCACATCTGAGGTGTACAAGTTTTGAGATGGTTGAAGCCAAAGTTAATCCTATGCTACTTTATTCACATTTCCAGTTGGTTAAAGGACATCTACAGAGTTCAAGAGTTTTCAGTGTAATCCAACTTGTCCAGAATAATATTTCTTGGAATTACTGGTTATAAACAGTTGTTAGATGAAACACATTAATTTGGTTTTCATAATCACTAGCAATAATGATATGTTACTTGACCAGCTTTGCAACTAGACACATTTAACAAACATGTTTCTTTGTAACAATATTTTCTATTTTCCACCATTACCTGGATTTTGCCTTCCTTACTCCGCAGCTCCTTGCCCACCATGGCGTTACTCTGCCTCACGTATAACCTGGGCGAGCTTTCTCTGCCTCGGTTGCTGATTCCTGTCCAGCAGCACAGGGGGCAGGCTGCTCTTTCCGGCAAACTGATTGATCTCAATTCAAACAGTCCTCTAAAGCTTGTATCAGACGCGTCGGGATCTGCCTCATGGTTAAGGCTGTTTACCTTATTTCATTGTCAAACGTAGACAGAGGAAATGGAAACCACAGCCCTAGTCAGAGTGACCTCACAGTTGTAGAAGGGAGCCATGAGGCTGTGGAGTCAAAGCGCTCTGTGTCCTCCCCTCTCACAGCTGTCCCTTACGGGGGCAGCAGCACACTGGGGCTCTCAAAGGGCAGGCAGGGAGCGGGATGGCTTTTCCCACTGTCCTGGGTGCCAGAGCCCCGGTGCTGTCAGCTGGGGCTGCGAGGAAAGGCCAGGGCTGCCTGGTACAGGGCACAGCTGGCCCCAGCCAGACCCACCACGGGGTACAGCGTGAGGAGCGAGGGACAGAGGGACAAAGTGAGAGAAACAGTGCTGCAGACACCGAGAGCAGAGAAGAGGAGGGAAGGAGGCACTGGAACAGATAGAACCCTGCAGCCTGTGGCAGAGACCACTGTGGAGCAAGTATTTTCCACAGCGGAGCCCATGCTGGAGCAGGTGGTGTCCAAAAGGAAGCTGCAGCCTGTGGAGAGCCCATGTGGAGCAACCTTACCCCGAAAGACAGCAGCCTGTGGGAAAGAACCACCCTGGAGAAGGGGAAGAGCAGGAGGAAGGAGAGGCAAGTGCATGGTCTGAACTCCCACTCCTCATTCCCCTGCACTGCTTGGGGGAAAGTAGAAGAGTGAGGAGTAAAGTTGACCCTGGGAAAAAGGGGTGGTAGGGGGGAAAGGTCTTTCGTGTTTTGTTTCTGTTTCTCACCATCCTATGCTGTTATTAATTGGCAGTAAATAAGGCTGCTTTGTTCATGACAGTAACTGATGAGTGATCTCCCTGTCTTTATCTTGTCCACGAGCTTTTTCATCATGTTTTCCCCCCATTCAGATGATGAGGGGGAGCAAGAGAGTGGCTGGGGGGGTGTCTGGCAGCCAGACAGGGTCAAACCACCACGCACGCCCTCTGACATACTGAGTTGCCAAGTTCAGTGACTTCAGGTGGTGAGTCCCTGTGTCACAAAAAAGGGAACAGTGGAACTGCTTCTTGACTGTCACTTTACTGCTTAAAAATATTGTGCTGCTAAACAGTTTTTGCATCAGTTTCAACATAAACCCCAAATATTTACCACCGACTCATTCTTTAAACAGAGCAAGTATGCTATATATAGTTGAGACCAAAAGGAGAGAGAAAGCCTTCTACATGCGACATCATTGTATCCATTAAAATTAGAAAGACGAACTACTGAATATTTTCTGTTTCTTATACACTTTTGGGTTTTTTAAATTAATATTTTTCTACTTGAAAAGCTCATTAAACACACCACTATGCTTTTTGGTAGCAGGAACTGGGGTCATATGACTAAGTTGTCATGAAGCAAACTAAGATGTAAACTTACAGTGAGCATGAAAAGTGGTAAAAATCAGCTTAAATTTATCACACAGGAGGTAACATAGTGTAAGTTCGCACCCTAAGTCTCTTAGCCATTTCATAAACACTGCCTGTGCTTTCCACTTACTGTATTTCCTTCTTTCATTCCGTCAGTTGCTTAAAATAAAGTATGCACAGACCACCTTGTGGTGAACAGAGAAAGAATTTAAGAGATTCATTCTTACCTGTTTTTCTCATGAATTTTTAGGATTTCATGTGTCTGTTGTAGCAGTTGCTTCTCTAGCTTGTATGTTGACAGTGAATTTTCCAGTAGCTGAATTTCAAGTCTGGATGTTTGATTTAGCACCTTAAGGACAAATTAAAAACATTAATGTTTATATTGTCCTGGTCATTTTGTTATAGCAACATAACACAACCGTTTCATTCTGATTTGATGATTTTCAAAATTTTATTCTAAATCCTTTTTTAACCTCAGCTGCTCAGCTGGTGCAAATGAACTCAATCAAGCTACACTGATAAGTACCAGCTGATGTTCTGGCAACCTGTTTACTGTGGAATAATACTAGGCCAGCAGAAAAAGGCAAGGTGACTGCCAAGTAAGCTTCATTTCAGTGGAAAGAACAAGAGTCGTGCCTCAAACATACATTCCTACAAAGCATGCTTAAACCAGAGAAGTGCAAGAGTACTTGGACTGGAGTCAAAGTGTTGCCTCTGCTGTTTTGTAAATAGAGCTCCTACTTTAGTTTTCCCCTGAGTTCTCTCTTTTGCAGTGTTGGCAGAAGTCTGGTGTCTGCTCATGTGTTCACTACTTGTACTCTTGCACAGACTTTTAAGATGAAGACCGCGATCCTAAACATTGCTTTATGCAATTCTCTTTCACTATAGTGGTGGTCTGGATCAGCAAAAAATACATCAGAACAAAAGGAGACTTAACCAGATGAAAGAGAATAGATTCTAACAAAAAATAGTTCAAAATCAGAAATAGCAGAATGTACTATGACAAGGAAGAGCCTATCACTGGTATCTTAAACGTCCTTTAAACTCTTCATCACTAGGTATAAAAGAAGGAAATCATCCATTTCTCTATGGAGTTGCCAGTGATACCTCTACCCTGAAGTGAATCCCCAAAGGAAAAGTGAGACAGAGAGAATATACATTTTGCCCCTTACCTGCCAAAAGGGGGGAAATTATGAATGAGTACTCAATACTCACATCTATGGAGTCCTTTTGGGATGTAAGAAGAGTTCTTACACTTCCTTTACTGAACATATGATTCTACAGCTAGTAGGTCTTCACCTCTTATGTTTAAAATTAGATACTTTGCTGATAATGAATTAAATATTTTCCCTAACATTTTCATAAGTCAATATACTATGTTTTAGAAACTGTGGCAATTTGAGATCACAACACTTATAAGTGAATATTAATTATTATCCAAGATGTAGGAGAAAAGGTAGGGGGAACACCTGTAAGACACATGTATCTGTCTTTCATAATTACTGTAATTTCTCAGTGTGCTGTAATGTGAATACATAAAAAAGTGATAATGATATTGTAAAGGTAAGTAAGGACATTAGAATAGAAAATACTATCTTCCAGGAAGAACATATGCTAGTAAAACAAACAAATAAACACAATACTTTATTTCCCCTCTTCTAAATGAACAGTGAAAGCAGTGCAGCTGGTAACACATTACATGGTATGAAGATCATTAGGAAGTCAGCAAAAATAAGGACAACAAATATGCATCTCAAAATGAAAAAGGCATTAAAAAGGCAAAAAGTACCTATCTTTTCAGTAAGCCCAGTATTAAATTGCACTCAGTGTTATGACAGTGATACGCATAACTACATTCACAACAGGGATTTTAGTGCTAGGAAATAGATGGAAATGGTTTTTTAAATTCATGTGATGTTATACAATTTTACAGTAATAAAATATACACAATGTTTTATAAAGAAGCTGATTCTTGGCCCTCTCCACAGTTCAAAAGCTGCAGACATCCACTACTTTTCAAAAGGCTGGAAACAACTTGCAGAAAATAAACAAACTTTCTTGGAATAGTGAAGAGACAAGCAACAATGGAGTTCAAAGACTCTGATTTAGCTTGAAGGTCATTATTTAGCTTGACACTTGTATCATTCACAGTTGGTAGCTGTGCTGTTTATTGAAAGTCAAGTGTTGATTTAGTTTCCTGGACAGTCCTGCCTTTCTTACACACACAGAGCTAAATATTACTAAGCAAATGAAATCAAAAGAAAGACACATAACAAGGTCAATCGTCACCACTGTTGGTACCAAGAAAAAGAGTGTGTAATGTTTCTTGGAGCCCTGTGTTGAAATGCTTTGTGTGATAATGCATTAGAAAGGAAAGAGGATGGGAAACCTTCTCTGCAATTAACAGCTTTTACAAGACCCTCTGGGAACATACCTGGGTTTCAACATCTGTAAGTTTTCTTGTCTGCTCTGCTGTTTGGCTGAGGAGGCTGGTCCCTATCTCGAGCATGGTGGCAGTGTGGTTCTGCACAGCATTCTGCTGCAGCTGCACCATCTCTGATTTCATGTTTTCCACAATGTAGTTCTCAAGCTGTAAAAGAGAAAAGGTTGTAATTGTAGTATTTTTACCTGTTTAGGCATTTTGGTGACATAAGGGTGCATAGCTGGCATTCTTGTCAAAAGCTGAAATTCTAATATTTTCAGAGGTAGACCTGACAATCTGACCCTTTCAGTCCTAGAGAGCAAATGTTTTTCCAAGTATCATGGCCTGCTGGCATGAGATGAAGCTGTGTCGAGGTTGCAGAGAGCATTTGTCATGGAGATGTCTTGGCAGCTCCAAAATGAACCCCTAAAAGAGTAAGTACAGCACAGGGAAACACCAACCTGTTTGATGCAACCTGTGCATCATAGCTTACATGTAAGTTCTTCCTGGAAGAGATCCTACCATATCCTACCTCCCCTGCTTTGTGCCTGTCTCATAATCATTCAGCAACATGATTTTTAATTTTTTTAGATTGCCACAAAGATTTTCACAAGCTCAGCAATGAATACATCTTAGTTTAACTGTGACCAAAAGATTGTAAAGGAATGGAGACACTGTCATGGCAATAAAAGAAGGAAGTTGTTGATCAAAAGGCATAGAAAAATTGGTTTGCTGCCTTGGTTTTGTTGTCTTGATATTTGGTTTGCATGGGCAGTCTGTTGAACAGAATCTGAACTAGGACCCTCTAAATAAAATGAGTACCCCAGATAGGGGCACTTTTTTTTTCACAGTGTGTTTTAGTAAACATAGTCAGGATCATCACCTTCTAGCTGATGGGGTCCTTGCCCTGTCACAGCAGACCATAAACCCAGAGCTACTATACAGTATGATGAGATTGTTTCTTATAAAAGGATTGTTCGAGCATCATGTGCTCCATAAAGTGTTAACATAAAGAAAGGTGGCCCAGAGTATCGTTTCCAATACCTTCCACTGAAACCAATTGGAGTTCAGCCAGTTTACGCCCAGTGAGGATTTGGTCTTGTTTCATTTTGTGGCCCATCATGGTTTTTCGTGGTTAGCTGATTCCAGACTTAAGCAACCACTGTTTTGTCTGATACTTTTAATGACATTGGGCCTGCTCCTGTAGCAGTAAGCATATTTCACTGTGAAAGGTAAACTGCACAACTAAATAGTAAGAACCAGATGGAGCTGATGTAAAGACTGAAAAAAGGAGCAGGAGTCAGATATGCAGTGTGATTAATAAGAAGACCTGCTTTCATCTTATCTACAGACACACCTGTGCTTTGGGGTCACTACTGTTAAATGTTCCAGTGAGCCACTTCAATTGAGCTCACAAAATATTTGACAAGTTTGATCATTTATGTGCACCTACTAATTTTATAAACACTTTCACAAAGAAAGAACACTGCCACAATGTAAAATGTTTCCCTCATAAAACAGTTGTTGATGTTTGTTTGTTTATCCCCGTGTGAAGAAGCAACACCCATGATGGTGAAACTTAAAGTGGATGTCCTACAACTTCAGATAACAAAAAAGTTTGATTGAATCACCCAGTAACCACTAGGGTATGGAAACCTGCAACGTGTTTTAAGAGGTTGATAAAATTTATTTTCATATACTCTGATAAATATTTTAATGAGATTTAATAGCCGTGGAAAACTATTTTAAAGTAGTGTCTGCAATGGATGTCACAATTTTCCACTCTCAGTGTAAGTTTAATGTTCTGGTTTAGTTTATTACTGTGAGAAGAGTGTTACAGATACTGAGCTAGTTCAAGGGAAATTTTACATATCCATCACATTTCTATACCATGCTTTTATGTTCAGAACTATTTTGCCCATATATCTCTTTTTTTTTTTTCTCATAAGATATTGCATTTTTAGACACCATTTGCTTCTTCCTTTCTAACCAGTAATGTATTTATTTTTTGCTATCCCTTTATTGCAAATAAGCCCTATGTACGAGCCCCAGAGACTGGTTGGTTGCCCTTTGCCATATCCAGGTCCAGAATACGGAGACTGATTATGGAACATCTGAACTAGAAGTTTGAATTTCTCGCACAAATTTCACTTCATAATGAAGAGGCCTATCCAGTCATGGTACTGCTCGTGATGGGCTACCAGCACACACATTTCCTCACATCCAGTGTCTTTTGTTTTCAGGCAAGAACATAGCATTTCTGTGGTGTGGCTGTGCGGTGCTTGATATGTTAGTCTGCAGCTTTCTGAAACCACTTTGCTGTACATGGGCCACACGATCCATGTGCGTAATGGATGCCTGTGAGAACCCGTGCTAAAATGTGGTAACTACATTTGTTACTCATCAGAAATCAGAAATTAAGTGTTTTTACATATCACTAAAACCCCCCACAGACCGGGATATAATTATAAAAAGACAAATATTTCTAAGTATTTCTTTGCCTGTTACTTTACTCACATTGCAGAAAGAATTGCAATGGAAAGATCTAATTGCACCTGTGTGGAGATACAGCAGTTTTGACTAGCAAGAACAAGGCATAGACTGAGGCATACTTTTAATTATTGCAATCTAACACACTCCCAATGGTATCCAGTCTTAGGCAACTGCCCTTGGTTACTCACCCCTAAAACAGTCAGATTGAATCTGAGACTGGCTCGTTATAACAACAAAACTGACTGTCTTGTTTCGGAATTACTCGTTAAATGCTTTTGTAAATATTTGATGTTCAGTATATAGCCACAATAGTTTCTGTGAGCACATCTCTGGAGTATCAGGAGTTATTCATTCAGGCAAAGAAGGGTTGAACAAGGATTGAAATAATGTAGAGGTTCTGTTACATAAATTCCCCTTCCTTCGTTCACTCACTTCTTTTAGCTTGCTCAGAAGATTTATTGGTTGTGATACTGACCCTGCTAAAGGAATGCCAAAATTCTCACTGACTTCAACAGGCCAAGATTTCACCTATTATTTTTATTGCAGGAAGCCAACATTTACCAGGTTCATTGCAACCAAGCACGGAGCTTCATCTGAAGTTTTCCCTTTGGAGACATTGTATTAAGTGTACTGAACTGAGCTTTCTTTGTAGTTAGTTAAGAGCGATAGCATCTATTTAACAGGTAGTAAAAGGATCCTTGCAGGGTGGTCTCACAGAAAACATGACAGGCAGAAACCTATTCACAGAATTAAATTCAATAACATTTAGGGGTTTAAGTCATATTTTAGGACTCCTTCATCCTATAATTAAGTCAATTCAATTTGTCCAAGGATTCTGAATTAAACATTAAATATAAAATACATGATGAAATTCTCTTTTCAGTGAATCTACTTTTTACATTTGGATTTTCAAATCCTTTTATTACTGTTTCTACTTTTTTCAGTTTCGATTTTTTTTTTCTTTGTCTTTTTCTCTTCTTTTTTTTTATTTTTTATTTTATTAAAGCAATACAGAATTCTTTTCTGCATTCTTCTTCCCCTATCTCACCACTCCCACTATATGGCTTTCAATACTACATTGATGTCCTTGTTAATAATTTGGCTGCATCTGCTTTCAGTAAGACTCATTACATTGCACAGGAGTTTTGGGTAGTGCTGAATTACCAGTGGGATACAAAGAACATTATAACATTCTCAGAAATAAAACTGTCAGAAGGTTCAGTGTTATTGGTTAGTAAACATTCCAGAGGATTATACATTAAAAGTGTCCAGGTTTTTCTGGACAATGTTTATTGAATAATTTTCATAGAAACCACCCAAACACAAATAGAACTATTAAAATGGAAACTGTGACTTTGGGTCTAAGTAAATGATAATGGTCTGTGGCAAATGGCTGATAAATAAAATAAGAGCTTTTTCTTTTACTTTGATCAAATAATATTGGTCCCAGGTAGCTGTATGTTAAGAACTGCTATGATATCCAGATGATGTGAAGTTTTCATACAGTGCCTTAGAACAAGAATGCAAGGTAACAACAGATTGTCCTCCCTCTCCTACCATAGACTGCACATAATTTTGAATTTTAGAAAGGCAACTATCAGTGATATACTGTAAGCATGTTTTAGTGTTGTCTTGCTTTGGATACATGAATAAGTACTAGTAATGTTATATCACAACATAACCAGTGAAAGTTCAATTCCTCTTTATTTGTTCTGTTTGAGTGAGGGTCGGACCTTCCCACACTGACAAACTGCCTCGGAGAGTGAGGTATAGAACTGACATTTGATGTAACTGGCATTTTATAAATGCACAAACAGCCCTAGTGGGAATAGCACATAGAATACCACAGAATTTCCTAGACTTTTGCAGAAGGAAAAAGGGGTTAGGAAGGACTTTATCACTGAGAAAAGAGATTCTATTTGTGTATTGAAAAATCCAACATTGCATTTATTTAAAATTAAAGCATATTCTACCAACTATTTGTCAGTGAGAAAAGATTGATTAAAGAAAAAATTTACAATAATGCAGCCTTCTTGTACCGCAGATCCAATGAGAACAACCAGAATATATCTTTCCACTATTTCTGACCATATATGAGCATTTGGAATTAGGGAAAATAAACATGGATGGCACATCAAGGCAGTGAATAATGTGCAAATGTTAAAACACTAATCTGCACCACATTTGAAACAATCTTGCCTGACTACCTGCATTAAGATGATACAGGGTGCATACTGACATTTTCAGTAAATTTCAGAAATCAACTGTGCTAAGCTAAAGTGTCAGCTTGAAGTGACTGCTACACAAACTGGACTCTCAGAAAGGCGTGTTGGGATATGTGGTATATGAGGCTTTCACAAATCTTTGGTTATGAAATATACTAGTTATGAAACACCTTGGTTATGAAATATATTTTTGGGTTTCAATTTAAGAGGAACCAGAAAAGTAACCCAACAACTCTATATATAGTCAAACAAAAATTTTTGAGGAAAGCTGGCTCTAGAAACTCTGTGTTTTATTTTATTGGTTTTTTTAATTCAATATGCCCAGATTTCTAGCCTTAAGGCAGCAAGAAATTAAGCCTGTTTGTCTTTCAGTTGCACCCAAACTGTCAAATAAGAAAAACAAGACACACATAATGATATAAATAAAAGAAAATGTTCTGGATCGACAAAATCAGCAAAAGGAGAAAATACATGGAGGAAGTATCTGAATGTATGAATATACCTCTGTAGGGAGGCAGTCTGCAGAACCACCTGAGAAATTATTGCATGAACCAGCTGTGCAATTGCAAATTAGCAGAAATTTCTTGTACTCAAATTACTTTTATTAGGCTACTTTAGAAACTAAAAGCTCTGAAAATCAATTTGTGGATTGTGTCAGCGGTGGCTTGGCATCTCCATACCATGTTATGTTACACGGTAAAGTACATAAAATGTAATAGGCAATAACAGATAATAATGATGGAAGAATATGCTGTATGGCATTCCACTGGAATCTTAGGAAACTGGAAGCAAAAATATTTTTTTATATATTACTGTACTTTATTATGAGTATAAATAATCCTTGCTACATCTGTTAAGACAAGATATGGGCAACACATAGTTCTTTGTTTCAAGATATTAAAAGACTTCCCCAGTAAGGTTTACTCAATAGCATAATATTCAAATACCAGTAAGATGGGAGCAAGAATGTTGAGTTTCTGTTCTTCACAAAGTACGTGACAAGAAACCTTTCCAATTTGTTTTTGAAGTTTTACATCACTCTAAAAGCTTGGTCACTTCTAGACCTAAAATCAAAAAAGTCTATATAAATGAAATTTATTTGTCATTTCAAATGTAATTAATTACAGTTATTACAAAACCATACAAAACATTTAAGAGCAAATTTTAGTTACTTTTGTGTGAATATTAGGTCTCAGGTTTTCAACCATAGGGCTTAATAAAGTCAATAAGCAGCATAACTGAGAACCACATCAAACGTGATTAAATGGTCCCACAAGGAAGCTACATATAACAAGTGAATCATAACAATATGTTTCCATTTTCTAATGATTAGTAATATTTCTGGTTCAGAGAATTATCCAATTTTATGTTAACATTTACAAATTTTATTACAGTGTGAAACATTTTTCTTTCTTGATATAACTTTCTAAACCACTTAATTCTATAACTAAATTAATTCTATTATATAATTGACTGAAAACATGAACCCTCCCCAATATACACTGAAGGGAAAGACAATTACAGAAAATGTAACATCTGTGATATTACCCTAAACAAATTAACATTTATAGGGATTTTTTTAAAAACAGCTTTTTGTTAAAATGTGGAAGTAATTAATTTTCTTTGGCAAAGGTATTTTTGGTGAGGACTACTTTTCAGAAGGATGAATTTTGGAATGAATTCTGTGTAGAAGAATATTTAGACACATTTTGGCTCCTTCCTAGCGGATGCACATATAATTTTATTCAAAATTAGTTCTACTGAAATATCTCCTCACTACATTACATATGACTCTTGAAAAAGGTAATCTTAAACTGCATAAATAGTTTTGGTTGTTATACTGCTCTGCTAGCTTGTATCTAAACTTCCAGTGAACCTGGGAAGCTGTAGTATAGTTTGGAAGCTATATGTGTTATATGAGGTAGTATAATGATTTAACGTATTAATTAATGTATTTTTATCTCTGCCTGGTTTCTTACACTCATCACTATGACATACAAGCCGATTTTTGGTATTCTTTCTATGAAAACACTTTTCCAAGAAAAGTTATGAAATTAAGACTCAATGGCATTATATTCTATTCTTCTTTTTGTATTTCATATATATACATCTCACAGAAAGTTCTCTGTATTATGCTCTCCCTGATGAAGAAGTCACAATTTTTTATTTCTTTCTGCAATTTTTCTATCTTTCCAGTGTCGGTGGCAGATTACCCTTCTGCCTTTCATTAATGCCTGATACAAAGTCTCAGTCAGCTGTAAACATGGGGCATTGTATTATGGAATTGACTGCCAACAGTCTTAATTTGGAATCTTTTTTGAAAGCATAAGCTGGAAGTTTAAATGTATTGAAACCACTGAAAATACTGTAATTTCAGTACATATGGGACTACAGGAATTCAAGGACATCCCCTGGGCCACAAAACAACTTCCCTACTGTTGCAGGCAGCTACTAATTTTTACCTTCATCCCAGAGAGATCCACAAAACATCAACTTCAGGCATCCCACCAGTCATAAAACACTCATTGGAACTCATGACCTGTGTATTCACATCCTCCATAAGTGTGCTTCTATCATAAATAATGTAGTGGTGAGGAGAACTGAAAGTGATCTCATCTCTTTTCCTAGATGACAGGGAATAATAAAAGTTTCCTCAAGTTTGTTACCAAAAATGCAAATCTTATTGTGTATCCCCTGCCTATGATGCCTATGATGTTTCACTGGCACCTGGTAAGTACTGAGCCACAGGAGGGTTTTGCCTTGTTCAAAAAACTTATAAAGTGCAGGAACGGTAATGCTTGTTTATTTAGTGTTTATGCAGCTAACTTTACCTTAGAATACAGGGTAAAACAGAAACAGAATATATGTGCATGGACAGTGTGGTTCATGGTCTGCTCGAGGGAAGAACATCCTGCTACCAACTTCTAACTCTCAGTGAAGCCTTTGGCAAGTTAAAGTAGCTGAGCAGGCAGGATATTTGTAAACAGATGAGATCCCTCACCTCAACACGTCTTATTTAGTGAAAAATGTTTAAAAGAATCCTATCTACACTACACAGAATGCTAACATTCTGTCCTGTTTTCTTCCTCTCTCTTGCCCAAAAATGGCAAATATTATTTTGTTATGATTTTTATCTTGTGTTCAGCATTTGGCTACAACACCATGATTCCAGTTTATATTGAAGAAAGATGTTCTTGTCCATTGGTACCTAATATAGCAAAGAGGAAAGCTTCTGTGTGCTGTAAAATCCATTTCCCTGCAGAATCCAGAGAGGCAGAAACCTGAAATCTGCTGAACTATTTCAGTCTATTGGAAATTAATATCTAGATAAAGGTTTATATATTCTCACACATGGTATTTATGTGCATAGACTTACATGAGTGTGTACATAAAAACTGTCTTAAATTATGAGTTATAATATAGGTATGCAGCAATACTCATGTCTTACAAAGTTTGGCTATATTTATGATTCTTAATTTATAGTACAATAATCTAGACACAAGTACTTTAATGATAGATGTTCTGGATACGTGACAATGTTTACCTTAGTTTTAATACAGACATTAAAAAAATATATTGATACATTGATCCCTTTGCTGGGATCACTTTATAATTTTAAGGCAAAAATAAATGAAATTTCCAAGAATATCTGTAATAGTAAACTAAGAACTTCAGTTTCCCACAGCACTATAAAAATGTTAACTGCTAGTACAAACTCTAACACCTTTTCTTCCCATTCTTGAAATTCTATATATACCCATTAATCTCTAAGTGCCTCTAGACATACCTATAATTCTCAGCATTATAATGAATGTGTAACTCTGCAAACTGGGAAGATGGTCCTGCCAGAATATGTGCAGCCTTCAAAAATTTGCTTTCTTCCTGTGCTGATGGCTCTGATTGCTTTAATATATGTCAAACAATGTATTAAACCACATAAATAAACATCTTGCCAAATACTCCCTTCCAATAATTATTAAAATGATAAAAATGCATAAAAATCTCAGATTGAAACTGTCACATATTCACTACACTTGTACAACTATTTGCATATGCACATACATATATGCATATATAAAATAAGGATGAGTTATTTCCCCCAAATAGATTATAAAACTCTGTTTTATAAGTAGTGGAAAGAACTGAAGTTCACAAAACCATATAATGAAACATTAGTTACTCAAATTAGCCTGGGGAAAAGACTATGAAACTTAATAATATAACAGTGCCATTTGAAATGGCACAGTTCAAGATATATATCCTTTTTATGGCTTTAATAATTGTGTAGAAAGATAAGACCTTTTTTTATAGGAAATATGAGAGCAGTGAAAGCATATAAAGACAATTTTGGTCCCTCTTTTCTTTGCATTCCTCTGGAGATTTTGAAAGGGAATGGTCACATTTCCTTTGAGTAAACGTGTTTGAATGCAATCTGCTTCATCCCCAGTTGATGGAGTGAGATTCAAGTTATGATTATGGGGATCAATTCCTTGCCACGAGTTTACTTCTTGAATGCCACAATCTCTGAGTGAGAAACGTAAAACTATGCATTTCTCTAGAGAACTCATATCCTGGGAATAAGCAATATCATTTCTATTAACTGCTAAAGTAATAAGCATACTGGAGTTGCAATGATGAGTAGTAGAATCTGGCTATTCTGCACTTAGCACTGAGCACAAGCTCAGCAGTAATGACAAGAAAATTGGATTGAAAATCTCTTCTTATTTCAATTCTGTAGAAAGAATCACTCTTAAGATGTTTAAGTTTAGAGAAAATTTAAATTTTCTGGAGGTATTCCTGCACTAAAGTCACTGTGAAGAGGAGACAAATTAAAAAGAATGATGGAAGAGTCTTTGCCCTAAAGCCCTACTTCANTTTTTTCCCCGAAGACCTGGCAAGAATATTCTCTCCTACTTCAGTTTATCATAATCCCAGCTCTTCCTGGAAGTCAATGTTATTGTGAGGCATTCCTTTGTAAGTCATGAAATCACAAACTAAAGTGGGGAAGCTTTCAGCATTCAGTTTCTTGTCAGCTAACTCATTGTCAGTAGTTTCTCTTTCTATGGCTAGCGCACAGTTTCTATCAGTGTTTTTAACAAAGATAGCACAAATAAACTTATAGATGAAAAACTACTATGTATGTTCATAAGTACACGTGCAGAACTGACACAGCAAATTATAGAGCGAAGGAGGCATATATTAGAAATGGATTGGCAGACAAAGAGATGGGCAGTTTATATGCAGCAATTTGAAAATATATCTGATTTTATAAGGGAAAACAGAAGTCCGCAGGCATATATTTACTAATGTTATACCGGGTTAAAAAACAGGTTAAAAGCAATTAGATATTAATGGTTTAAGACTCATGCTTGCTCAATACAAATTCGAAGCATTATACTAAGAGTGAAGCGAAATGGTTTTAGTTATTTTTTCATAGCAAGAAACTATTCAGACACCTTTAACATGTCCTTCAGGCAATCTAAATATCAATTTATTTCTGGTGATTCAAGGCATAGTGGCACCCATGGCTGCTCCTGCATTCCCAGGGAAGTGGCAGGGTGGCTGTCAGACTCTGTCACTGATTAAGTTGCTAGTTTTGTTTGCAAATTTCCACACAATGTCCCTGTGCCCAAAGTGATAACAATCACAGTCATTTCCGATTTGTAATCCAGGAACATGTACAGGCCCTTGCCCTGATGGACCTTCGCATTTCACAAATATGAAGTGACAGCTCTTCTGGAATGATTAATGTAGTGAAAACACAGAGCAATGAGTCAAAGATGAGACACACCAGCTATTTAAAGTCTGTCCTTCACTCAGATCTTATATGATACCTTGGCACTTATCACTGGTTTTGCTCTCTTGTTCTTCCTTCTGCAATACTTTTGATTTTACGATAAATCCCAAGTAGGTCATGCATAACAATAAGACTAATGTTTTCTTGCCAAGTAAAACTACATTCAGAAGGGTGGTTTTGTAATAACTCAGAAGCATTTACAATGTAATAAAAAGTACATTGAACAAACCAACATATCAGAATAACAGGACTATTAAATAAAGGGAAAATATCCCAGGCCTTTAAAACATGCTGTAACTTTTCAGAATCAGAGATGACCGGGGCTCAAAATCAAATACAGATATTTCTAAACTTTCAAGTACTCAGATTCAGGATTTTGGTTCAATCTCATTTTCATAATGATAGCCATGTGGAACTGTTCTTCTCCCCCGCGGGTAAGGAAAAATATCTTTTCTACTGACTTTGTAGTTGCTGCACATAAATGCAGACTTTCAGGTCATTAGTTTAACCACATGTGCAGAACATATAGGAATTAGGATAGCATTTCTCACGACTGCAGCTATTTGATCGAAAGAAGAATTGACATCAATAATGCTCCTATCTATCACACTTTGTACTATAATAGCAGAGAACAAAGTGTTCATGAATCCCAAAGAAAGCTTGGCAGCTGTTTCACTGAGATGTAGGTTGCAATCATTTAATAGTTATACATTCTGCCCATTAGCTGGCAATAATGTCCATGTCCTGTCATCAAAACGTTATGGTACGGCAATTTCTTCAGTACTGGAAACAGATGAAAAATCCTGTTAGTCACTTGAGGAATGCTGTGATTGTGAGTCTGCCATACTTGAATCTGTTGCTCCCAGAGGAGCCAGGGAACCTACACTGGTTACTGCAGAGTACATTTGAACCGCACTCTCACCTGCAAACCCCTGTGCCCAGAGCAGAGAAAATATAAGCCATAAAAATTTAAAGAATAAATGTTCTGGGACAGGTGTTCTCTTTGTCAAAACACAGGTTTTCTATCCCTGGTATTGATAATGATGGAAGCAGGTTAACTCTGTGCCAGGCCTGAAGGTTTGATCTGATGAAGGAGGTGTGGCGGGGATAAGAGTGTTAGGGCTGACTGAGCCACACAAGTCGTCATGGCCAGGCTTCGTGAACGAAGATTTGGGAAGGGCTCTCCCCACGCTTGCTGCAAGCGCGCTGATGGCTAAAGAGGCCAATGCAAGATAGGTAAGTCTGGTTGCAAAAAGCACAGCAGAAAGTCTCCACAGGCGGTGTTGGTGAGGCACGGTTCTTTCTGCGTTGTCTTTTCTCCTCCAGACTGATTCTGCGTGCATTCTCAAAGGAATCAGCAGCGTTATGGATGGTGTGTCTCCATGCCTCCCGACTGGAGGCCAGAGTGGATCATTGGTGGTAGTCAATGTAAAAGGCCAGGAAATGTCTGATTCCCCCGTGCATCCCTGTCTCATCTGTATTAAATTAATTCCACTCAGGTACTGCTGTGTTTTCATTTCCGTGAGATCAAATAATATGGTCTTAGGACACATAATGATTTTTTTGGGGAAAAAACCCCACATGAATCTCTACTAGGATGACACAGAAAGGTTAGATAAAGTCTGGTATCCTGACATATTAAAGTCAATGGAGGTTTTGCAGCTATCCACTATTTAATTAAGATTTCACTCCTGAGACTTCACCTTTCTTTATGACTTTCAGCTCCAGGGCAGGTAAAAATGTCTTCACAAAGTCAATAGGAATGCTATTATTTTTCTTTTAATTAGCTGTCTGCATTCTAATCTGCTCTAAAACCAAACACTGAGATTTGTCCTTTTACTATAAACCTATTAACATGCTGTTCAAGATTATTTTCTTGTGAAAAGTATGCTGCTAACATTAGTGCAAGTGTGCATACAGGGATTATTAACCATTATTACATTTGGACTAAACTACTAACTTCTAGACATGAAAAGAAAGCTAACATACAAATGCCTCTGTTCCACTTGAAATAAATTACCATGCTACCACAAATTCCCAGCAGGAGAAGGGAAGAGGAGATGTAAATTTCTGTACAATGTGTAGAATGTTTAATGGATTTCTGAGTGATAACAGAGGAAGTAGTGGTGCTGTTCATGTTGTCAGTATGATGACAAAAAAGCAGGAAAACAGGACTTCATTTCTTTCTTTGCAAGTGCACTCCAAGGCCACCACAAAGATGTTTGCTTTAAAAAGAATACAGGAAGGATTATGTAAAATGAGCAAAACTGCAGAGTTCCAGTTGAGAACTGAACTTCCTGAAAGGTCAGGTGTTGGAGGTTTGTTTGAAGCTTATCTTTTTGCCTCTCTGCAGTTGAAGAGCAGACCTTCACAGATGGGCAGCAGCAAGATCTCTGCATTCACCACACCCCAAAGAATGGGACGTACCAAGCAGACCTGCAATCAGCTGCTGCCGCATGAGAGACGGTCGTGTCATGAAAGCATCTTCTTCACCACATCCACAAACCTGTGTCATATGGGACTAGAGGGTCAACTGGAACACTACAATAGCTTGGCTGATCTGAATGACTTTTACAGGTAGGACTTACTCTGCTCTAGACGAAGTTTCTTTATCCAAACTTACAGCTGAGTGTTTAGAAAATGTGATTCTTCCTGCTCTCCACACTCTTGATAATACCTGTGTTAGTCTCTGTTACTGCAAGGTATCCCTTTACCTGAGATGGTTGCACAGCTTTTCACTGGTGAACCACCTGCCTTCACAAGTGAAGCAGATTTTTGCAAGAAGTATAAAGAAATCCCCCTAACTGTACTACTAAAATTCCCCTCAGATTTATTTTTGGACATTAACATAATGTAAGAGAAAAGTAGCCTAACTTTTTTCTCTTGTCCCAGCTCCCAGAAATTCAGTGCAGAACAGGGATTCACATAGTCCTAGTTGAATGTAATGCATTCATAATCCTGCTTCTATTTATGTTATGAAGAAGGGATATGGACTCTGGATCACTGGTGGTTGGAGTTGTTTATTCCTGAGACAGTTTGAAACAAAGGCTTAAGCCATTCCTCACTTTCTGGGTGGTGACAGTGTACTCATGTATGTGACAGTAAGTTCTGTAATATGCAAGAACAAGTTTCTGTTCCCATCCTGCCAGAAAAGATTGTGTTCAACAGAAGGGTGAGTGAACTTATCAGTTAAAAAGGAAGTGACATTGACAAATCATCTGCTACTAAAATTAAGAGTGTGAGTCCCTGTTTAATAGTCACAACTATAAAACACATTGAAACACAAGGAGTGGCTAAAGAACAAGTGATTTTGAACTTATCGCTTCCTGGCCTCTTACGAACTTTCCACAAGGCTGCTAGAGACAAGAAGTCTCTGATACACCTGGGACATAATAAGCTAAAACATGGGTTGTCTCAGTAATTTTCCTTCCTATGGGAGCTCTAATTTCCTTTTGTTAGTAATATATTTACACCCCATTTCTGAAGGTAGCTCTGTGTGAACTACCAAAATCACATAGCTACAGTTATATGGCACAGAACTGTTGATAGAAAAAAAGGTTTGCTACTAATTTTTTTCTTACTCCACTGCTGATGTGTATTGGTTAATAAACAAATATTCTCATAAATGTGAATGGAACTCTTCTGTGCATGATTCAAACATGATGACAGTCCCCTTTGCCCTCTTACTAACAAGATGTTTCAGACAAGCTATTAGTGACATTTAAAAGATTGAAGTGACCAGTCACAAATACAAAGTTCAGTGGTCGATGAGTTTCACTGCCATGTTTAAGACAGGCAGAGGGTCTTGGCACAGACTGCACCGTAGATCAGCTGAACCAGCACAAAGAAGAATGTTTGAATACTTTGCTGCAATGGATCTTCATAATCCCCATTTTTCAGAACATAGTTCACAAAGCCAGAGTGGTAAGAAGGATTTTTAATATAAACAGGCTTTCCGAGACCTGAAAAGTTAATCAGATTGGTATTTAATTTTATTTCTTTTATACTTAAACCTTATTCTACTCACATATTAAATGTAAAGCTTTTATTGAGAAGAGTGAGATGAATGTTAAAAATGGAACATACTGTATATAATTAGCTCTGGTGTACTTAGTTTGGAGGGATATACTTTAGGAAATAATCCTGAGCTTTCAAAGAAGGAAATAGGTGATTAAATAGTCTTACTCAGTCTACAATTCCTAGGATACTGTGAATAAATGTTCTTTAGTAACTCAGCAGAATGATTGCTTAATAACAAATATAGAATGTTTTGGCTTGGAAGTTACCTTAAAGATCCTTTAGTTCCAACCCTACTGTCATGGGCAAGGACACCTCCCACTAGAACAGGTTGCTTAGAGACCCTTCCAATCTGGTCTTAAACAATGCCAAGGATGTGGTATCCACAGCTTCCCAGGACAACCTGTTCCAGTGACTCATCACTCCCACATTAAAGCATTTCTTCCTAATATCCAATCTCATCCTTCCCTCTCACAATTTAAAGCCATTCCTCCTCCTATCACTGCAGTTCCTGATGAAGAGCCCCTCTCCAGCTTCCTTGGAGGCCCCCTTCAGGTGCTGGAAGGATTAATCATTTTAGTATTGCTTAATAGTAAATGAAGTGACTTTTAATTGCTGTAAGCCTCCTTCCAGAATAGTTTTATGTAAAATAAGATATAAACACAAAAAGACACTTTTTATTGTCCCTTAAATGAATGATTTTAAATTATTTTAAAGTTACAGGTTAATTTAAAATAAAACAGTATAGTTTCTGCTCGGAAAATTGTGTGAGAGAAATACATTGAAATTCAAAGTGCAGGCCAGTCTTTCTGCTAGAATTAGTTTACTTCATTTAAAAAGAAAAGAACATGTAACAGAACATCAGATCTGCTGACAAAACGTGACAGCTATACTTCATTGTATATATGTTAACTTTCAAAATCAGATTAAATTAGATATTTCAACTGTCTTCCTAATTTTATTTAAAACCATATTTGCTTCTCAAATTTAATGAAACTTTCATACAATTAAAGGACAAGTTAGTTAGCTCATTACATTAAATTTAAATTGATATGGTTTTTCCAACATAAATAAATAATCCAAATATTTTCATCCAGATTGAGTGTGATGTTCAGTTAGGGGTATAGAACATGCTGTAATAATTTAAATCCACACAGTGACTTGAAATATTTGTATAAGACCACGCCAACTTAAAGTCAACCTTCTCTTTAGCCCTTTTTTATCTTATTTACACCCTTTCCAAGTAATACTAACAGTAATATGTAAATGAATGCTGAGAGAACAAAGGTATTTCAGGTAATTTTTTTTGGTTTTCATAGTTAATGACATTTTGTCTCATTTCAATTTCTACTCACTTAACTATGCCCAAGAAGGGCCATAAATAAAGCCAAGATGACAATGTCAGTCTACATGTAAGTCCAATACTTACCATATCCAGGCGACTTGTAGACAAACTGATATAATTTATAACTTCTCTTCTTTGAAAAAGAGGCAGGACTTCTTAGTCCCAGCCACTGCATACATGTATAGACAATATTATCAAGGGCATATATGAGTGCACTGGGACATTTTTATAATGTTGAAATTTTGAGCATATGTTATACACTCTCCTCTCATGGAGATCTCAGTACAGGATCAGGGCATATGAAATGAAGCTGGCAAATTATTTCATCAAAGCCCTCTGAAATCTTGTAAATGGAAATGCCTTTGACTGCACTGACCTGCACTGTATTTTACAAGTGAGCAGTTTATGATGGGATCTCCTGACCATTAGTAATTTTCTGAGTCATGCAGTTAAACCATAGGAGTCTTCTTTTTCCTTCTTAGTTATCAACATAAAAGGCCTAAATGTAAGCTTATTAAAGACAATGGCTCAAGTAGGGATTTTGTTGTGGTGGTGGTTTTCTTCCTGTTGGTGATCTTTAACAAGGTTGTTAATAGTTCTTTTTTTGACTGTAGAAATCCTCATCAATTATCTCTTTAAATAGACCCTTAACTTACTTAAAATCAGCTCTTCAAAGATTTATATTTGCTTGAAAAATCTTAGCATGTCCTTAGAACATAGCTTTATTTTGGCTTGGCTTCCACTGCTGGGTTTTCACAGGACTTGTTTCTGCCACTGCAACTGAGTACTAACTTCGTTAGCTTCAGCCACAGAAATGTTTTATCCCCATGACTACGCAGAAGAAAGCACACTGGACGTGATGTGGCAAAGGGCTGGACATTCAGCAAAGCCCAAGACCAACACAGGCCTCATTTTAAACATGGAGTGTTTCCACAGTCACTGGGATGATTCACAGGCACACACGCATGGGGACTGAGGAGCAGAGTGTTCAGAAGGTTGATGAGTCCAACCTCTGGACTTAATCCTGCACATCCCCTTCATTTCAAAATTGTCCTCAGTGGTGTGTTTAATACTCCATAGCTTTTCCTTCCTCACATGTTCAGGTTTTTTTCCAGTTTCATTATCCACTTGGAAAACGGAAAGTTAAAGTTTAAAGCCTTACTTTGATCTCAGATGTCATAACATAAACAACAGATGCAAATACTTCTTTGGTGACCACTAATCTGTCTGTAAATCTCCTGTTGAATCAGAGCTAAAAATAATTACATTCTGTGTTATTTGGCATAATTCATCCCTTCACTTTTACAGACTGGGAAAACAGAAAAATATTGCTAACTTTAAGGAATTTTTGATTTTAAGATGTCTCATAGATGGTTCATTATATACCTTAGTGCCATGGGAGGTGTGCACAAGGAGCTCTAAACTCTGTTTCACTGTATTTATGAAGGGTAGAATTCTGTTCTCTGTTTCTCTCAACAAGGAAACAGTGTGAGCAACTCCAATAAATTACCCAGAACTAGCCCACTCAGTTCAGCTCTTTTACAAGGATACTCCTTTAGGTTTACAAGTTGAGGGTACACCTTATTTGTTGTGGTTTATTATTCCCTTTAACCTGAGTGGTAATACAATTCTGGATTAATGGCATTAGTACTGTCATTTCACTAATACTTCCCAGTAGACCATGGCAGGAGCATTTATATGATTAATGGTTTTAGAGATGGTTGTTGAAATCATAACTACTATTAGATTAACCAAAAAAGGAGTAATTTTCAGCCAAATGTTGCCAAAAGCACACAGCTGTATACACAGCATTGACTATAGAACATTCACATTGCCTTTCTATCGCCTGTATTCGTCAAGTTAGAGAAGGTTCACTGTCTTGTTCCTAAAAGATATTCCTCTGTAGTATAAAAGCTATTCACTATGTCTTGGGATTCTATCTCTTGTATAAAAGAAAAAGTATAGGAACATTTTTAAGAATAATCTTTTAGGACAAGAATCTCAAAATTGCTAAAGTTCAGATCTGTAAAGAGAGCTTTGGAACAAAGATAAATACGTGAATTGCTCATACAACAAAAATAGATGATAAAACTCTAAAGAATGTGATTCATGGGCCCAAACATAGCAAGCAGAAATTCACCTAAATCAACTGGCAGGTGTGTCTGACTCTGTTAGATACTTTCACTTGAATCAGCTGTCACTTACTCAGGTTCAGCAAACTGAATTATCTCATTTTTATTTTCTTTAAAACACCATCACATGAGAGATTAGAAAATTGAGCTTCTATTCCCTACTCAGTCTGAGGGGTGACAGGCCTACAAATTCTCTTCCAGGAGTTTACCCCGCAGAAATACAGAGTAGGATGGGCCTAATGTGTTCTCTGTTCTTTGTACTGAAGCAGGACCATTATGCCATGAAGAGCACAAGGTTCATGACGTTAAAGAGGAAATGCTCAAGTAGGACTGTAATGTGGCAGCCCAGTCATACAGATGTCAGGTTTCCTAAGGACTTGCCTCTCTTTTCAAGGTTGTTTATCAATTTTGAATGATTTGTTAAACAAATAGACAATTTAACTTCTCTCAACAACTAAGCTGTTAAATTATAGAAAGAATAACATGGTCATTAGTCTCGGTGAATTTAAGATTTCAGATAATCATTAGGTATACACAGACTCTGAAGACAGTGCTTGGACATAATCATGAAAACCTACTGCCCAGAGGGTTCTCAGCTTGGGTAATCCCAGCCAAATCTATTGCAGATTAGTAAAATGCATAAATTTAAGTGCCTCCATACTATCAAAATCCCACTTCTCTGAATCTGTGGCTTAGGGCCATACTGTGTTTCTGTACCTAATTCCCACTGATTTCTTATTTGGGCACAGATGAAAGTAGAAAGATGTTCAGAAAAGTGCTCTACAAATTTTTTGCATAAATAAACTTTTGGCATGAAATGTTGTGATTCCAGGAGTTCCCACAGTCTACATACACAACAGTTGCACCACATTCCACTCTGGCAAGACTGTCTTCCAAAGAAATCAGAACAGACAGCTATACACACACACACTGGACATCAGGCCTGAGATGTTTGCTAGAGACAGAGCTAGCTATCCTTACAAAAAAATAAGGATTTAACAGGATTTGGACTCCATAGGATTTGTTCGAAACTGTCTACCTATTATGCAGATGTCTGCACAAAATAACCTGAGACAAAAAGTGCTCATCAAAACTGCTCAATAGTGTGTTGTGGACACGTTTAACACTTACAAGCAAGCCAGCAGCTATTTTTAAGAAAATATTTTTGTACAAAAGTGGTGTTGAAAGGGATAGCAAAACATAGCCAGTACAAACAGGTTTCAGATGAACTGCTTTTTATCAGTCATCAGTTAAATGAAATAGAGCTTCTGGCTTTCTTTTTTTCCAAATAATGTGGTTTCTGATTTTGTGTCTACTTGAAAGTGGTAATATCAGTTTGTGATTACCTACATGGGTTATGACTGTGGAAGCAAAACTGACCAGAGTCTAGATTTCACATGTAAAAAAAAAAATTTTCCCCAGAGAATCCATTTAGTTCTTTCTAATGTTTCCTGCTCGTTGTGTAAGAGGACTTTTGTTTCCTGTGATTCAGATAAGGAACAAGGGAAATAGAAATATCATGCTATCACATTTCAAGAATGCAGCTAAAGACTTCACCTTCAGCAGTGACAGCTGATTACTGCTGAATATGCTCATCTAGGCAGATCTTTAAATCATGGCTGTTATGATTTGGTAATAGAGGACCACATCCTCAAGTGTTATATAGCTCCACAAAGCTCTATGAATTCACTATCAAGGATGAGGGGAAGTGTTAATAAGCTGGGGAACTCCAGAGCCCATATTGTCATCTGCTTCTAAAAAATACATAGTTTTCATAGATGAGGTAATTTATACATGCCAGATAACAAATAATTATAGCAACTATAGAAATTTTTATTCTTCTTTCCACTCCCTTTATTCTTCTCTTTTCTCTTTCCCTTCCCTCCGCGTTGTTTTCTGGCTTTCCCCTTCCCTTCATGATATAAAGCAGGGCTAGAAATTTCTTCTCCTGTCTTCCATTTCAGATGAAGGAACTCCCAGGACTATCAGCTTCTTCCAGATATCAGAGCACCACGAAACCATATTGATTGGTCTGGTTTTTAGTGCAAGCAAAATTTGAAAAACCAATGTACAAAGCCGTTGGCACAATATTTATTAGGCTGTAGCAAAAAAATATTACGAATTTAGGGCTGTCATGATCAAATCAGATTCCTCAATCTGAAAAATGAATTATTGCATGAATAACTCAGAAACTGGAAATGTGTCATTCATTACCCTACTCTTTACTGTCTCCATAATTAATGTGAAAGTTTCATCTACTGGCTTCATATTCTGTTCTTCATTGTGGAATTTATAGTATTAATCTTATTTTCTTGTTTGTTTGTTTATTTCCTTTATGACATGATCACACATACAGTAAATTTCTTTCTTCCTTCACCAAACCTTCAGGTTCCCCAGGAGTTTAAATGATAAGCGATGATGTACAGTGTTGGTACTTAGTCTTTTAACTGGTACATAACTGGCATTTAGAATTTTAGGAGATTTAGGAGCATTTACAATGCTTCCCTCAGGCTGTGATTGGTACTCGTCGCCTCCTGGTTTTACCTATAGGAGACTCCAGAGCAGTTCAAACACTTTAATGATGGTGACGTTGGCAGATTTTGTCTTGCGGTAGTGTGGTTCAGCGTAAGACCTTCAAGGTATTTTCAGCAACCATTTATTTAAAAGAGGGGGTAAACACTGATAAGATGATGTGGAGGTTGTTTCTCCTCTGCTGTGGGCTGCCAAAATATTTTGTTAACAAGCAATGATGACAGTTTACAGGATTATGGAGTTTTGCACAAAAAATTCTTCCAGCCTCAATGATTCCAGTACAATTTTGCAATCTCTCTGAACAAAGTAATCCTGCATAGTTTACATTTCGTTATTTACATCACAGAATTTTCCTTCCTTCTCACAGTCTGTTTAAAGCTTTCCTTTTCTCTGTGGCTATCTGACTAATTATGTATCCTATGTCCACATCTTTAAGCAAAAGCATTCAGCACCATCTTTCAGCACATCATTATCTTTTTACACAGAAATCTCTTGTCCCTGTCTTAGCAAAACCACAACTTTTTTCCTACAAAACCAGCTTACTTTAATGCCGTGATATTGAGACAGATTGCATTTAATGAAAGAATGACTTTAAGTTGAGAAGCTTTTATTGAAATGCATGGTCACAGAGTATATAGTCTTTACTGTATCTGTCTCCTGGGGGCGATTTGGATTAGGTGTTTTTTAGCAGAATTAAATACTTAACAAAGGAACTATTCTCCCATCTGTGAATACAGCTCTACTGTGCAAATACTATTACTGCCAGTTGAAATTAAATAGTTGAAATCCATAGGTCACATGCACAATTTCTACTGGTGAAAGAGGGAATACTATATTTGTATGGAAAGAGGCTAACTAGAGTCCTTAAATTTGGAGGATGGGAAAAGTCAAAGATTCAAATACAGCAGAAGAATGAAACTACAGGCCTGATTCTACTTCCACCACAATAATTTGGACTTGTATGACTTCGTTCCAGCTTTCTTCACAAGCAGTTATTAAGAATTTCCTAGATCAAGAGGGGCAGTTTATTTCAGAGGGAAAAATATGACCTTTGAAAGCAAGCAACTGATGAAGGAAAAGCTTTTAAAATGCATAATTTCAATGTGTTGTTTTTTTTTTTTTTAAATTTCAGGTCTTGTCCTCAACTATCTCAGCTGGAGATAGTGGAGTTGATTAGTGCTGGATAAGGACCTACACTTTTAACAACAGCTCATATTCTTAAGTCTTTTGCCAATTGTACTGTGGACAATCATCTCTGGGCAGTTGGTGCAAGTAAGTCCCAGGTCAGTTCCTGCAGCTTCTTGTTGCAATGCAGTGATGTAAGTATAAATCAGTTCAATATTTAGCAATTTTTAAAAAGCGTTGATCTTTCTAAAAGAGTAATAGAGCATTTATTTTGGTTAAACTGTGTTACAAGTTGTTTTGGTTTTTTTACATAGGATAAGAGACTGGCTCAGCAAAATCTTCTGTTAGACTAAAAATATCCACTGTGGAAGTCTGAGAAAAATTTTAAGAAACAAGCTGGCATTTTAGCAACATTTTCTGTTGTTTCACTGCCTTGGGAAATAAGTTTGTGGGTTAAAGGACAAGATAAGAAACATGATGAGAGACTTTAACACTGTCAATAATTAAAGTATTTTCTTAAGAAATTAGAAATATCGAGACCAGGGAGACATAAAATGGCTATACAGGTTTATGCCAAAGGTTTATCTTGTTCTGAATCTTGTTTCTGACAATGGTCAATAGTAGAAGCCTAGGGCAGTATATTCTCCAAGACACCCACAGCTTAGGAGCTTCCTGAGGGAAGACTTTATGTAGACAGTTGTACTTTATATTCACTGCAGGACCCAACACTCATGCGCTTATCTAATACCATTTAGAAAACATTTCTATTTTTGGCCTCTACAACATCCTGTGGCACGGTTCCATAATTTTATTATGCACCATGAGAAAAAGTACTTCCTTTTGTTTGTTTGTCCCTAAGGGAACCAGGAACAAATGAAAAGGCGCTGTATTTACCCAGTAACTGGTAATGTTGCTGTGGGAGACGTTTGCAGAGCTACACAAGGAAGATGCTGATTCTGACCACAGTTCTGCAGACAGGAGAGAAAGGGGCAGTCACAGCACAGTCCAAAGACTGAGCTGAAATTTTGCAGTAGGGGAAAGCGGAGGAGCTCATGCTTCTAGCGTGTCATTAGAGTTTCTCTTTTTGTCAGCACTCTCTTTTCAGTCCAGGATATCTGTGCACCACAAACCAATGCCAGATGTTTATCTGCATGTATCCAGTAAGAAACGTAAGTGACTGAAAAGAGGCTTTATCTCGTGTATACTCCACTGAAGAGCCTCAGCCTGCTATGGAAATACATGAAAAGGAAATTGTATGGATCCTAAGGGCAGACCAGAGTACAGCCTGTGGTGTGGCGAGCAGCATGTTTTCATACGCTGCGGTTTGTCCTTTTTGAAGTGGTCATGTAATGAGCTGAAATATCCACGTGTTTAGATAGTAAAATTGCATGTAAGGCTGCTGGTAGTGAATTTCCACTTTAAAGGGTGAGACTTGCATAATGGACACTTACAGCCTGACACCCTCATGCCTTCCCTTTCTAGAATCAAAAAGTAAAAACCCCAATGCTTCTTCCCAGCTTATTCCTAAATTTCTTCTATATATCAAATACAAAGCAAATATGTTGTACTTAATTTTTCAATACCCAAATGGCTAAAACTTCACACTATAAAACTGCTAACCACAGAATTTGAAAATTGTTCTTGCTTATCTAGAAAGTATTCTAAGTGTTTTCCGGCAGAAAGCATGTCTTCACAGACAAAGACTTCACACCTAAGGACCGAAGGCCGTTGCGGCACGTTGAAATACATGATATATTTTATAAGTACTGATTTGCTGCAAAGTAGTTGGTGTTTACCAAACTACCTAGTGGCTCTATGGGTGAGATTCTCAAGGCTCTTCTCAGGCTCAAAAAGTAGGACAACAGTACATGTACCAGGTGAAAAATGCTGACTTTACAGCTTTTGACTGCATGCAAAGCTCCTGGTAAGTAACAGGTATGAGCTCTGCAAATAACTGAGTGAGTGAGTGAAACAGAAATATTGCTCTGAGTTTCCAGTGAATGGCTACTGCTTAGAGTAATTTTGGGATCCTGAGCACCTGGAAAGCATGAAATAATTGTAAATAAGTGCAGCTGAAGATCTCTGATGTTTAAGAATGTGCATTAGCCAGTTGCACATTGTTGTTCTTTGATTTTCTTTTCATTTTGTACTTTGAGTAGTTCAGATCACCTTTGGATTCCAGTGTCTTACTTTCTGTAGGAACGAATATTGCCAGACACTCCTTTGACCAAATAGGTAGCAGTGGCAAAAGGAAGAACAAGGTAACAAACACAGGTCTTCACATAGACTTGGTATCATATCTGTCTTTGCATATTAATATTTTATGAACAAGAATATAATAATGACAGGAACAATTCACATAAATTGCTTGTCAGATTAGAGTGAATTCTTCTTGACAGCAGAAAGCAGCCCAGAGAAATATATGGAAGAAAGTGAAGTACACTGAAGTTCAATATATTACATGCCAAGAAAAAAAGGAATGATAAAAGCTTCTTCACTGATTTTTTTTACTCCTTATTTTATTATTCTATATAGTCCTTAAATAGGCTATTATTATACTATATATCTATATAGAAATAAACTAATTTCATTAACATTCTCAGTGAATTAATTATGATTCATGAAAGAGAAGAGAAAATTTTCATCTCACCTAATTCAGAAAGATAATTCACTAGTGTGGCTGAGCAAATACAAAGTCCAATGAAAGACAAAAATATCACAATAAAATATGTCAATGAATCACTGATGTGAAGAAAAAGAAGACTGTTTAATCTTTGCACATGCCAGGAGACATTTACTACTTAGCCAAGACCAATTGATAGCANAAAACACAACACAAAAAACACCTTCACGAAGGGAAGATATCCTTATTTCAATTGGGAATAACAGTGAGAATAATTCTTTTAGTTAGAAGGGCAAGAGACTAATTTGAAAATGAGGTTTCAAACCTGGACTTCAAAGATGACTTCAAGAGGACAAAGCTATAAAATTAACTTTCATCACCAGTAAATATTCAAAGGACATACTCCTGAAAAGTCCGATTCATGGGAAGCTCAGGGTTTTCCCACAGAGGCCCCAAGCTGATAAGTCTCCTGCTTAAAGACTTATGCCATGGTTACCACCATCCTGGAAGCAAGTTAGCTAGTCACAGGGATGAAGCCCCAACAAATACAGCCTTACAACACACAGATTAGTATACTTTCTTTTCAATTCATTCATGTATTTGAAAAAATTATATAAATGTGTTATCTATTTTGAACAAAATGACTTTATTTAACTGTCACCTTCAGCTGACAAAAAGTATTTTTCTAAGGTAACAGGATAACAGAAATCTCTTTAGGTGGTATGGAAGAATGCATAAACGGGGGAGTGGGACAACTTTTAACTTCCCTGTCTCTGCAGTGTTTCCTCTATTGCATTCAAAGAATAATAGATGACATCTCAACTGCATGAGCCAGTGTCAAGTTTTTAGTATGCAGTAGGATATTGGTATATATGCTTGAACCTTAAGGTTGAAAGGAACACGTGACAGATGTGGCAGGCTATCTGCACAGAGCACAGATCTAGCTATTTTTCAGACCACCTGTCTGGGACAGCCCACACTGGTGTCTGTAAATGCTAACTTGCAGAATTGCTGATCTGCACTGTTCACATTTCTCTCCTCTCTTCACTGATTGTGTAAAGTTTCTGCACTCCTCATATGTCCATGCCCATGCAGTTCAAGCGCCTGGAGCTGAGCAGTAAACATAGTATGGCTCCCTTTCCTATGCTGGATGTCCCATCAAATAATAACAGAGCAGAGGTAATTGCAGCCTATTTTTGGCTTGCTTTGCAAACCCTTTTCTTATTTTAAATAGATGTGATTTTAACTAGCTTCTAATTTAAACTGCTAGAAAATGCAATCCTGGGGTGTTAACTTCGACGTGGGGCTGTCCATGTCAATAGCAATCGCTGCATGACACACTCATCCTTGAAAGGAAACTGAAAAATAGCATGTGATTTTCTCAGATAAATAGGCATGATGGAAAGGTTCATTTTATACTGCCAAGCTGAATAGACACAGTACAAATTAGAAACTCCTGTGGTCTAGACCTTACTGTGCCACTATCTTCATTTGACATCACCATGCCTTAGTTTCCTTTGGAAAAAAAGGGGATTAACTCATGTTTACTTTAGAATAAAACAAATCCTGAGCTCTAAGTGCTCCAAATAGTTTTTTTATTCAGGTTTCTTGTTTGAAACCTGCCATACTTTTATAACAACCAGGAACAATGAAGTAAGTATCTAGTAGAATAAATCTTTAAAAATAATCATTGTTACAAAACAAGCTCTCAAAACCTCAATAGATATAGAAAAAAAGAAAGGTTTTTAAATTGGTTATCAGTTCTCATAAAAAGCTCAAACTACAGTTGTGGGTCATTCATAAAACTGTTTTAAAACCAATGGGGTATGTTTCGACCCAGAGCAATTACATTTTTCTAGCTACTGACGGCTGGTAAGATCAATTTTGAGCCATTTTTTAATTCAACTCTGTCTGTGTCTTGCTCCCTGTACTTTCTGAAACATTTAGATTTTGTCTGTAAAGAATGCAAAAAGTAATTAAAATTAATCAGAAATTGTTCTGATGGCCCACAGACACTCAGGTATTACAACAATGAGAAGAGTGGAGGTTCTCGAGGAAGATACATCTCTGCTTTTTGGACCAGAAAATTGTTTTTATTTGCTTGCTCAGAGGGCAGGAATTTCATATTAAAATTACATCACTTCTGAGTTCACAGCCCAGTGTTGTTATTCTGATAGTGCCTGAAACGCAGTAAAATTTCTCATGGAAAACAAGGAGAGACACTACTGTAGTGTACTGAGCATAGCACAATTCAGAGGCAGGGGCCACATGTAAAGACTGTTAAAAAAGTAATTACTTAAACCCTGACATTAGTAAGTCATCAGATCTACAGTGATGATCCTGAGAATTGTTTCTTTCTCTGACTTATACACTGCAAAAGACTCCAACCTAGCTGTGGTTTTTCATTCTCATTAGAAGAAAATCACTCCCAGAGCAATATGGCAGTGTTACATTTAAAAGTTACTTCAACAGACAAGGGTGCAGAAAACTGTTTCTTTATCTTGGGAGTTTCATTAATTTAAAATTTGGTCTGTTTCTTTTTCCAGTTAGACTGAAATGATGCCATTTCTATGGGAGAAAGTTGGATGGTTTAGCCACTGAATATTCTTGCTGCAGAACCATACCTCTTAGATATACACTCAAAGTTGTGAAGGTAGCATAAAATCCTTCATTGATGTAGACAAAGATGGGGTTTTAATGTAAGCCTTTCATAAGTAAGCAGTATTATCTATGCATTTTTGAAAGACACTAGGATTCTGTGCCAATGTTAGGGAGAGTGCATAAATGTCTTTGTGGAACTAACCACCCTCAAATCTGTGTGCTTCTTTTTTGGAAAGCTGAAGCAAATTCAATTGCTTTAAAAACCTTCTCTTTAAATTTATATTTGTCAAAGAGTTTCAGGCGAACTATACTGTACTATTTAAATAAAAATTTACTCAAACTCCCTTATGTTTATTTACAATCAAATGGATCTACTAGATCTATTCCTGTGCCGTCAGCTGATCCCTTTCTAATTATGGCCATGTTAGTTTCTTATTCCTCATTCTGCAGTGTATTTGCCTATGCAACACCATTTATTTGTAAAAAACAAATTAAAAAAATTCTCATTTTGCAGAGGAGAAACCTGAATCATGGAATCTGCAGTTCATACGGGAACATACTGACTCATCACATCCAGGTCCTTCCTTTCAGACTGTAGAGATGACAGCAGTAGGTTAATGGTCCCATAGTGATGAGAATGCATGAATAACATGCCAATACAAATATGATCCCTAAATAGAAAATATGGAATTTTAACACAATGGCAGGCAGAGAAATCTGACTGGTGCTCTGAGTTCTAGAAAAGTACTCTTTCACCACTCAGTTCTATTAAAAAAAAAAAAAAATCTGGATGCATTGCACTGTTTACAAAGAAAATTATCAGAGGATCAAACAACTGGACTCCAAACCCTCAGATGGCACAGGCATCTCACATTCTGCCATAAGAGTCAAACTATCCTGGCAGCCAAAACTAAATGTTGTTAAAATAGTACCTGCATTAAAATACAAGAAACAAACATGGACACAGAAAATGTACCCAGGGGAATCTCATAGCTTCATACTACAAATATATTGGAGGGAGCTGGATAGTCAGAAATAAAACAGAGGAGATAAACCAAGACATTTCTAATCCCTGTAGGAGGCCAGGATGCTTGAGTGACTTTTGCTTCTCACCTTCTCAGTGTGCTGGTACTCCTAGAGCGTTAAAACACCATGAGAGGAACATAGACATTTCCTAAACCTAATAAGTCAACTCATTTAAGAAAATTTTAGCTGTGTTTCTGTAATATATTAGATGTTATAGCAATCTCAACATTAAGAAAATGATCCATGAAATGTCTTTAACTGTAAATCAGTACTGATTTCATAATAATTTACACACTAATGTTTGAAAAAGATGCATGAAAAACTAGAGGAATTAATTTACAGGCCTATTTAATCCATTGAACTAAAACAATAAGTTCAGCAATATCTATTCTTTTTAAAAGTGGTTAATTTGAGCATTTAAAAATGCACTTTAGCCTCTGATACTGAGAAAAAAACATGATTAACTATGACAAATCAAGACATACTCTAGAGGCCTTTAATCGAAAGGCAGTATAATAAGGTTTTGTTACTAAATTGTAATCTTTTTGAAACTCAGTAAATGTAAAGCATATATAAGAATGCATACAGAATTTTTAAATACATATACACACAAGAATCACCAGCTATGGCAAAGTGTTTTGACCCTTTGAAACTTTTAATGCACCCCAACTTTACTCTTTTAGTGCCTGAGGAACACCTAGAACCATCTCATAGTGAACCTGGAGGGCTCAGTGCTGCAGGCAATGGTGTAGGGCAGCAGTTCTGGCAGCAGCGCCCTGAGCCTTTCTGAGTTTGCTCAGACAAATGTTCCCAGCTTGTGCTCATGGAGCCATGTCTGAAGGAGGATTGGTAGACAGAAATCTGGTGAAGAGTTCTCCAGGCAGTTTGCTATCCAGGAATCCAAGTGGGAGACTGATGCATTGTGTAACGCATACACTGACAAAGGAAAAGCAACAGTCCTACCGTAAGGCCTTGGACATGGAAATTAAGTTAGCATCCAACTCTGACCTGACAAGCTTGGCTGATTCACAAGGGAGGCTGGACTCTTGTCTCTGCTCAAAGCAGAAGGAAGAATCTCTCCCTTGCTACCCATGTGTCCCAACATACCAGTTATGTCACCTTGCGGACAGAGGGAGAAGACACTTCATGACAAGTAGTCAAGACCAAGAAAAGGACAGTGGTACAAAGTTGGTACTATCAATCACACATGTTGGAACAACATGGCAAAACATACCTCAGAAAGGTGTTGAGAGGGTAGGAAACACAAGTAGTATTCTCCTCTAACCTCCTAGTTGGAGGATAAAGTAGAACATCATTGAGAATTGTAGAGATATTCACTGAGTCACTGAGAAAAACTTGTCTGAAAATGCAGATAACTGAGGAAAAGTTCTGCTTTCTGTTGAACTGAACTTTGAGTGATGGGGATGGATCATTGCAGAGGCTGGCAGGAGGAAAAGGGGCCACCAGCTCACAGGAGGTCCCAAACACATCTGCAGTGGTATGAGTTAGCATGTGCCATGCAATCCTCTCAAGCAACAATCCATACAAATGAGAAAAAAATGGCTGGGTCACATTATGGATGACTGGACCATAAATGTTTCATTTGTGCTACCATGCAAAGGGAAAAAATGAGAAGCGAAAGCCTTCTGACCCTTTGCTTTTCATGCATATGCAGCAATGGCTAGGGTCAAATCCTTACAATAATTCTACTCACTGGAATTTAAATAAAAAATATCACGCTCTCCCTGTCCTGCTTCATCTCCTGAATAATGCATCTGCTCCCCTAAGAACATACATGGCAGAAATACTGTTTGTTTCAAGAAAAGCAAAATGTGTATCCCAGGTAGTCCAGCTGAGTGGTAAGTCACAGGAGCACCCTGCAGAATAGGATCATTTGCATATGCTCTTGCCAAAGTGGGGGGCAGTCTGAGGATGAGTGTGAGATCCACATAGAAATACAAGAAATTCTTCTCAAAGCAGAAACTCAAAGTGTATATAATGATCCCAGTATTCTGAATCACAGAACATGCCGAGATGGAAGGGACCCACGAGCATCATCAAATACAACCCTTAGCCCTGAACAGGAGCATCCCCCAAGAGTCACACCATGTGCCTGAGAGTATCATCCAAATACTTCTTGAACTCTGGCAGGCTTAGTGCTGTGATCACTTCCTGAGGAAGCCTGCTCCAGTGCCCAGTCACCCTCTGGGTGAAGAACCTTTTTCTAATATCCAAGCTAAACCTTCCCTGACACAACTTCAGGCTACTTCCTCACGTCACCAGAGAGAAGAGATCAGTGCCTGCCCCTCGTCTTCCCCTCACAAAGAAGTTGTAACTGCAATGAGGTCTTCCCTCAGTCTCCTCTTCTCCAGGCTGAACAGACCAAGTGACCTCAGCTGCCTCTCATACGGCTTCCCCTTCACCATCTTCATTGCCTTCCTTTGGACCCTTTCTAATAGCTTAGTGTTTTTCATATACTGCAGCACCCTAAACTGCACACAATAGTCAAGGTGAGGCCACACCAGTGCAGAGCAGAGTGGGACAATCCCCTCCCTCAACCAGCTGGTGATGCTTTGCTTGATGCCCCCCAGGACACAGCTGGCCCTCCTGGCTGCCAGGGCACTGTTGACTCAGATTCAACTTGCCATTGACCAGGATCCCCAGGTCCCTTTCCATGGTACTGTTTTCCACCATCTCATTCCCCAGTCTGCACGAACGTCCAGGATTGCCCCATCTCAGGTGCAGAACCCAGCACTCTCCTTTGTTAAGCTTCCTATGGCTGGTTATTGCCCAGTCCTCTAATTTGACAAGGCTTTTGAGGGAGTCAACAGCTCCCCCCAGTTTTGTGTCATCTGCAAACTTGCTTAGTATCCCTTCCAGTGTTCAAATCATTTATGAAGATGGTGAAGAGCACAGGGCCCAGGATGGAGCCCTGTGGAACCCCACTAGTGACAGATCACCAGTCTGATGTCATCCCATTCACTGTTGCCCACTGCGAAAATCCTCTCTGTCCCTTTTTGTGGAAGTGACAAAGTGTTCTCCTGGCAGAGCTATCTTTGGGTAAGGGAGCTGAAATTTCCCACTTAAATACATCAGTCTGACATCCAAAACAGGTTCCTAAGGCCATGCATTGAGCAGTTGACTGGCTCCCAACATTACCATCCTTCATTCTGTACTTAGCCAAAAGGCCCTTTTGGTTACACTGGTGATTCTGTCTACATACTTAAGGTCAATCCTAAAAGCAATAAATAGCCAGGCACTCTTGGCACTCTGGATCACTCTGGCATTCACTTTGGTGCATCCAGATGACTTAGCAACTGTCCAACTTGTAGTAGCCAAAAAGTGACTGTTTGCCTGAAATGCTAATAGACATCTTAAAGTGATCTTGTTTCCATAGTGAAATGCCACCGAAGAAAGGGTGGACTGAAAAGAAGAAATATGCAAATTGTTTACTTTTTCAGTCTATTCATGCCATTTTGCATATTCTTTCATTCTAGCCATTAAAAATCCATGCTGCCTCTATATAGTCATTGGGCTGAGTGGAAAGGTAAACACTGAAGTCTTTATTCTTCTGGTAGCTGACAGCTTCTCTCTTGGGGAATGAAGAAAATTGCCTATTTTTCCTCTTGTCAAAAACCAATGGAGGTTGCATTAGTCACAGAGAATATGGAAATCTGCCAGGGGAAAAAAAGTAAGTAGTACCCCTGTAGAAACCTAATAAAAATGTCTATTAGGCTTTTGGAAATGACCCTTAACTACCAGCCAAAGCATAATGAAATTGGCAAAACACAAAAAGCGAAATCTCACTTTGCTTTGCAGCTTTCAAATGACCCACAAACCTCATTAAAAGCGATCAGCAGTGGCTAATACAGACTCAGCCAAAATTCTTTGGCAACATGTGCCAAAAAACTGAAAGAGAACAGGTTTACATAGAAGCAACTAGATTGCTGGTAAGGTTAGCTGCTGTCAACATCTCTCACACTACAAACAGAAAAATCCCTTTTGACTTGTTTTCTTAATGAGTTATCCTGTTGAATTTATTTCATCTGCAGTCCACGGGAGCAGATGCTGCTGTTCTTTACTCAGATAAAATCCAGATGAAACTAATGAAGGAGGTTGCTGCCTGAGAAAGGAGGACAGCAGAAGGGAGGACAGCGCTGGACTTTCTGGAGCAAATGTTTTATGTTAGTAATAAGGAAATATTTTTTTTAAGAGTTGTGTTGTGGAGCATTTAGCTTTTTATTGTGCACATTCATGTTCATAAATTCTTACTGAGGGTATATTTTGCCCTGAATTAAACCAAATCAAACCAAAAAAAAGACAGAACTCAATTCCCCACTTATTTCTAGCTGGTTTTTTGTCTGTGAGAAGGCAGGGTTGAGAATTCACCTTAGATTCCTTCTAGACAATATGATCCAGCTCGGACACATACTGTGGGTTTATACAGAAGCTATTTATGTTATGAAAGAGTTCTGGCTAGCAGGTCTTAAAATCTGTTAACTTTTGAAAAATTTATTGTTCTACTGTCAAGTTGTGAACAAAAAAGTCCTACCCTATTTCTTTAATGAAAAATTGCAAATAATATAATACAAAATCATCCTATGTGTCTTTTCATAGTTTCAGTAAAGAAGAAATGAGCAATGCACGTGCTTAGCCATACTGTGGCAACAGAGTGAAGGAGGAGTGAATAGATATTCTGTATTTGGACTGGTGGGGGTTTTTGATGAGTCTGCAGAGCTGATTCTTCTTTAGACAGTCCTGAGGACTCCATCACACCATTGAAGCCCATAGGAATATTACCAAAGTAGGCTTTTCAGGACTGAACCATCAGATTATAACAAAGCAACCTGCCTTTTTCCCCGAAACTCACTATTTATAAAGACCTTTATTCACTGTGTGTTCTGCTCTGTTTGTGGACTGTGACTGCAGAATTTTAATGAGCTCCTTGCAGAGTTCTTCTCAGAGCCAGCTTTGCAAAGAGACGTCACACTGAGAAACTCCTCGTGTGCCAGTTTTATTGCTTTGTTCACAAGTTAAGTCTACCTTGATTTCACTCCATACATTTCCTTCCTCCTATGGTATAGAGCTGGTAAATGGTGCATCCCTAAAGTTCAGCTTCATGGTTATTCATTCTCACTCATCCTGCCTGTTTTCCTTCAAGCTGAGGCAGGTAAAACAGCCTTAAATATCTGCCAATCTACACAATTCAAAGACAACACTGGAGTTTGAAAGTTTTTATCCTTTCTTAAGGCTGAAGTTCCAAAAACCAAAATATTTAATTATAAAGTAAAATCTGAGGTCAGCTAGAAGCCAACGGAAAGATATCTTTGAATTAAAATAAAAATTAAAAAAATCCTAGTGCTGTTAAACATTGACTGCTCTGGAGACAAATGAGGGATGCTACGTACCCTAGTACTTTCACTGGGTTTGTTTTGCTTTAAATATCTATTGGTCATATGGTGGTAATATGGGGCAGTATGGTGCTTAAACATAACTGTGGCATACAAAGTGCCTTTCTTGCCTCTGTATTTCTTAGCTACCAAAAGCTGTACTCTCCACCTCAACTATAAAAGCAGCAGGGGCTGGAGACATGAAACCAGGATGAGCACAGAAGATGACAGGGATCAATGTATGTGCTGTGGCTTGGGTGTCTAATCTAGCACACTGGAGAGTCAGAAATTGGCTGTGCCTCCCAAGCCCAGCTTCTTGGTGGTCTTCTCAGGGTACAATAAATCCACACCGTGTTTCTGTGCTGTGCAGACCATAAACACAGAATATATTGAGTCACCTTCTCATTACAGAGGAGGTCTTTGTGGCAACCTTAAGGTGTGGCCAAAGGACCAGGATAAAATCATCTGTTAATAAGCATTATACGCCTAATTAAAAAAGAAAAAGAAGAAAGCATACACTTGATTTTGCTCAGATTCAGCTTCATCTTTGCACAAATATTCTGGTGTTATTCTAGCTTTCTTGTTCCCCTGAACTTCCTGCTCAGACTGGAAATGGAAGGGCCAGACAGTTCTCCTCTTCTCAAGGGATTTTCAGAGCAATTCTGAAGAAAAGAACATTCGTGTTTTCAAAGTTGGTGATGACATTCAACTATAAATCATAGTTCATCAGTGATTCTTAACAGTGAGATGTACTGGTCAAAATCCCTAAGAAAAATCTTTGTAATCAACAGAGGAAAAATAGGGATCAGGGTGTCTGTTTAAGATTTGTATGACAAAGTCCACAAACTTCCATTTTTTTCTTCGAACGGGAAAATTTGTTAATAGGAATGGCTTATGTTATCCTTGATAAAATGAGTGAAACTCAACAAAGTGCAAAAGAACACAGAGGAAATTTAGAAAGCAAATTTACCGAAGTATAATGTGATTCTTTTTCTCTCTGATCCATTTTTACAATTTACAAGATTTATCTGCCATTTTTTTCTGTACTGAATATACTTCTAGTTTCTACTATATACTTATGGCAGTATTTTTAAGGTATATTCAGTTAATTTTTGGTTCATAGCCTTTGTCTAAGGAATTGGTGAAAAGTGTCAAAGAAAAGTAAGTTTGTTTCTTATCAGTACACAAAAAACATCATACACTGGAAAACTGTGGTTTGCAAATCCCAAAAATTTAAACTCCTGTTAGGTAAGAGAAAGAAAAGAATAGATTTATAAATGCTTGCTCAATTATAAAGTTGCTCAGCTCAGCTCATTACCAGTTAATTATTAAGTATACATTACAATCATTCTTTAGATGAGATATTTGGAAAGCAGATGGCTCCTATCAGCAGTGTTAAAAAACAAATAAGAATGTCTTCAGCAACATCTGGTACTGGCGACTGTCAGAAATAGTGCCAAGATTAAAAATTCAAATAAAGCCATGGAGTTTGAGGTCTTCTATCCTTATGTTTATGACTGAAAGTACCAAAGGAAAGACCTAGCTATGAATTTGATCTGGAATCAGAAGCCAAAGCCTTTCTTCAAGGAATTTACCTGTGTTGAGACCAAAACATTTTTCCCCCTTGGCTTTTACCTACCACATCTAAACACTAAAGTACAGCTAATCTGTCACTTCATATTGTTTCTTGTGACCGAAATTAAAATGTGTAACTTGGGGATTTTATTCTGTTCCATTTTAGTGATTCCACTTCACAAAAGTTCTTTAGCATTTGTCAGGTGACACAGTTACATGAGTGAGATAAATTTCATTAAACCTTTCAACCATCTCTCTCACTGTGATTTCATCAAACTTTTTTGATTGTAAAGGGACAGCATTTATTTAGCTTGTTGATATTTTGATTAGTCTCTAATTAATTTTCTAGTAAGGGAGTAAAAACACTCTCAAAATGCAATTTAAGTGTTCTCTAATTCTTTTACTATATTTCCAGTTGAACTGTTGAATGTCACTCTAAAATATATTAGTTTAGGTATAATCCTGTCTTTCCAAATAGTATCTCCAATTTAACCACTGATTTTCCCTGATGAATCAGTGTCTCCACTTTAGAAGTTTATTTTCAAAGAAAACAGAACGGAGGGGAAAGCAGAGTGTGTGGAGGTGGGGATGAGGTTGGGAAATGCTGATCAGAGTCCATCTGGAAAAATTCTTGCACTAAAACATCAGCTAGACAAACGAATTCCAGTATGATGCTGCATATATAGGAGACAAGTCTTCCAGGAAAGAAGAAACTGGAGCACTAATGAGGAACTACAGGGCAGATTTTTCCAGTTCCTGTTACGACTTTCCCCCAAATCCACATTAAAATCTTGCAAGTGTTGCCCTAGAGATATTATGAAAGAAAACCTTGTAGGGACCAGATATTATAATTTTAATTACATTTATGATACAGTGGCTTGTGAAATTTTACAGTATTTGCCAAATTTGGCATTAGAAAATTTCACATATGCAGGAAAACAAGATACTTCAATGCCTCCTTTTATATTCTCTGGTAAATTGTACACATTTACAAATGGCATTTAAACATGAATTCTTATCTGGAAAAAAAAAACACATGAGAATTCAAGATGTCAACTTTCAGTGTTTTGTTTTAGTTTTAGATTTTTCTTCTTGTTCTCTAATAAGTGAAGGCAACATTTGCATACATTTTTCCCTCAAAATATGAGTGACTAATTTTAATTTTTATTTTACATGAAAGGAAATATTTTTCTATAATACAGTAATTCCAAGAAATTAGGCTTTCTGGGAGAAAAATAAGGATAAACAAAAAAGATTTTTACACTTTGACTAAAACAAGTGGCATTAGAAAATGCAGTTGTCTGTATGCAAATTCTTATCCATTAATTCTGAAGAAACATTGCGGAATAAAAGAACTCTTCATTTAATCACTGCTACAATTTCCTAGTACGTTATGAAGAATGAGCTTACTGTTCATTCACCTCAAGCTTTCTGACAATATGATTTCAGACATGTACTACAGCATTAAAGAAAAAAAAAAGACCAACCATGAAACCCCAACCAAAATAACTGCACACAACCTCCATGCTTATTTTAAACTAACACAACACTCATACTAATGGTAAAAAATTAACTGTTTTGATTATTATGAATATACATTAAATTTCACAGATTTTAAAGTTAAGCATTAATTACATGACTGGTAATTTCACACTCTTACAATAAGTGGTTGTCGTAAAAATGCAAAACAGACTGACCTTGCCCTATAAAAAAAACTGTGGACACCCTATTGCTGTTTCTCCCTTGTCCTCTGATAACTTAGTGTGTCTGAACAGTCTCTACATTTTTGTCTCCACCTTATCCAGAGTTAAAGATACTAACCAGGGTAACAGAGATTTGTCCATCCTACCCACCCCTCCAGGTGTGGTGAAAGGATGGGAGGTGCAATTCACTGTCACAGCCCCCGGTCAGAGCTGTGCTCGGGGGTCTCTGTCACCCACACTTGTCTGACTACTGTACTTGTCACTGCTGGACACCACAGTAAGAGATTCCAGGTATCTCCTGTGCCACCTGCTCCACAACCAAGGCCACACAGGTGATTAAAAAAAGTCATCTTGCTCTTTCAGGTTCATTCTTTCATCTTTGTTTCCCCTGGTGTGGTCTGTCAGTGTCAACTGCAAGTCCAGTTAGAGGGGTTTGCAACTGCTTTTTTTTTTTCACGGGTTCTTCCCTTGCTGACCCGGGAACTGTGCCGACACCACACGTGGAAGCTGGCACAGTGTGCAGCGCTGTCCACAAAGTCCTCCCCGTGCTGTCCCCGCCCAGCCGAGGCATTTCCCTGCGACCCCCCTGACTGTGTCTTTCAGAGCGTTCGTTTGTGCCGTCAGCCAATTCACGGGGTCCCCCACAGCTCTGCGGGGGAATAAAGGCAGGGATTGGGAGTCCCACCAGTTTCAATTCGAAACATTCAGCTTGACTTTTTTTTTTTCTCCCTCAGCAGAGTGTGCCTGAGGCCTGAGCTTTGGTGGTCTGGTGATTAACACTGGTGTCTAGAGTTTCATGATACTGGGATTCCTTTTTCTGCTTTACCGCAGATTTCCTGTGTCCTTGAGAAAGTCACTTAATCTATTATTCCCTCAATACCGCAGAGAAAACGATGCTGTTCTTTTTGAGCAAGGGTGTCAGGGGGACAATTCTTCTCCTGCTCAGAGGAGAATGTATGGCATTGTGGCATTTAGGCAGAAAAATGGAACTTTTTAAACTCATTGAAAAAGTTGGGTCATCCGTTGTAACAAAAAAGTCATCTGTAAAGGATAGAATGGACCGTTTTTTCTGCTCATAGAGGAGATTAAATGTTTATAGAAATAATTTCTAAATGGATATTTATTTTCATATTATTTTTTTATGTAAAATTCACCACAGAATAAATCCCTAATAAAAATACAATACAGTAGCAATTGTAAACATGCAATTACCTGTGGAAAGTTAAAACAAATCTGTAAGTGCCCTTCAGCCATTAGCTCAATGACTTTAGTTGTGAAAGGTTTTTTAAGGCAGATCTGCCTCACCCTGCTCCATCACAATCTGTCACATTTTGTACCTAAAAGTAATCCTGGCACTGCGGAAGATCTCAGATGGTGGAATACACAAGTTCTGGCCTGACACCCTTTGAAAGTTGTATTCATCCCTCCCCAGATTCCCTGACTGCTGGCAGTTTGACTTAAATATAATAAAAAGAAGTCCTCATTTTCACTCAGTCCTCTGATTTTAATGGATCAGATCTTTGGACACACAAATAAAGCAGTACTGAGTTTGGATTTTTTTTCAAGAAGAAATGTTGGATTTTCAGAATTAGAGACTGAAGTGACTTAAGACATGGAGGGTTTTGACCAAGAACTTTATCAAACATCAAGGAACGATTTGAATTAAGCAAATTAGTGTCAGTGGCATTCTGTAGATGGTTGGTGTGCAGACTGCTATTTCCTAAAGCTGAATACTTGCCAAGTGGTAACTCCCAACATTCAAACCTTCCAGTTAGCCAATATTCAGGTGACCCCAAACTGCAGGGAGCAGCTGATGTGCAAGAGGGAAGGGCTGCTGTTCAGTGATCCCAGCCGGTCAGAGGAATGCGCTGACAGAAAGAGAACAAAGATCCACGTTGGTGGGTGCAAACTCGTCCACCCTGAGGGGACAGCCCAGTGCATTAGCGCAGAGTGGGGGTCAGCTGGCTGTGGAGCCCCTCTGCGGAGGAGCCTCAGGGATGCAAGCGGAGCTGCATGAGAGGGTGTCCTGGCAGCAAGGAGGGCCAGCCACAAGGACAGTAAAGGATCATTGTCTGCATGCTGAGAGGCTCCCTCCCTGCTTGGCACTTTACTGCAAAAGGCCCTGAACTATTTGGAACTCACAAGACCATATCTGGAGCCCTGCATCCCAGTTTAGGTTCTCCAACACAAGAAAGCCATTGACAGACTAGAGCAGTGGTCTTCAAGCAGATCCATGGTTGCAGAAAAAAGACTATTTAACAGTAATTGAAACTCTTACGCTAATCTACCTTTGAATTAAAGATTTCCATTTCTCCTGAGATGTCTTCAGTGTTATAATCGACATTTTCCCTGCTTCTACAGCTTAGCCACATACGTCGTTTTATGGAAATACATTATGGTACAGTTTCTAATACCTCTCTAGGTGCCTATTTAATGTTCTACAACATATACTCACCTATCTTTTGGAGTGAGAGGAGATGAGAGATAAAAGGAATAGAAAACAAATTAACAAAAATATATGTAGAGAAAGAAGGAGTGAGTATCCCAAAAATCAGTACTTGGATTCCTATCAGGTGAATAGCCAGACTAAAAGACTGCTGTCTTATCTCAGATACGTTTTCTGCTCCAGAGTTCTTAAAAATAAAACAAAATGTTTCGTAACATTCCCTTGACAGAAGGATAGTATTTCCTTCAAAAATCTCCCCTTCTTGATCGGATATTCATTCTCATGTCTTGAACTATAGTGGGTATGTAACTAAATATACTTTTCAATCTTTTATCAAAGTTGATTAACTGAACTGTTAAGTGATGCAAACCTGTTAGTTTCTTTTCTCTGTAATGGTTCATTACTCCTGCTGGGTGAATAGTGTAGTATAGTGTGTTGGGATACTTACTATTGGAGTAGTTATAGTGCTGTATTGTCCTCCAGCAAATGCACTGCATCATTATACAGCTATGAAATTGCATCATTTAATGTGGTTTTTAATTGAAATAGTCAATTAAAAATTATTTTTTTCTAAACGTTGGAGAACTTCCTTTTGTTTATGCAATATAAATTGTAAGAATTCCCTGAAAGTATTGTGACACTATTTCAACCAAAGCATACAGGCTCATGAAATATGAAAACTTTTCCTGACCTAGTTTTAAGTTGAGTAAATGGTTATTGCATGTTTAACAAATCTCCTAATATTGCAATCTTATTGTTTGGAATGCAAACAAGAATACTCTGCTTGCCAATAATTTGGTCAAACATGACGCAAATATAATCTGTAGGTCTTACAATAAACTGCATTTTTAATACTTGATTTGTCAATCATACACATAGAACTATCTTGTGTTTTCAATTCTAGTATAAAGCATTTATTAGGAATATGAACATGCTCAAAATTCATGGGCCCAGAGGAGTGGTGGAGGGCAAATGAGACAGACTTGGAAGGTAAAAGAGGCTGTAGACAGAAAAAGTGGAAGTTAAGCTTGAGCTAAATTTAGAAGGTGAACATTTCAGCTGTCTTTTCTTCTGAACTTCCTCTTACCTTCTTTTCTTTACCACATTTCTCAGCAATTGTATAAAGAATATATTCTCTCTCTGGACAATGAGATTGAAAATGAAGTTTTCAGCAGTGATAGACAGAGAAGACAGTGTGTGAGATATTTTTAGGGGGAAAAAAGTTAGGCACAGGTGAAAGATAAATTTTGCAGCATCCTGGCAGATATTCCAGAAGCATGCTACCACAGCCATTTCATTTATATATGCCTACTTCCAAACCCAAATTTCCTTGAGGTTTAGGGGTAGACAAGCCTCGAGTTTTGGACCTAATATGACTTAACTAGATACCATGGATGCATAAAATATAATCCAGCTTATCAAACATACCTTAGAAAAGTTAAGTTATAGAGGATATGATCTACAGATCACGTTTCAAGCCTACATATGTAAGATTCACTCCTTGATCAGTAGTAAATGTTCTTTGGATTCCTTTAGAGGCTCATGCAAAGTCTGTCTGAGCATATCTTGCCTGATTAAGGCTTGATTATCTGGAAAAGCTGAGTGAGTATATCTGCTCCGAAAACCTGTTCTCCTTAATATGCCTGAGTTAATCAAAGCTGCAGCAGATACAAACGAAAAACATTAATGGTTTTTCAGAATCTTGACCAGCACTGCCTCTTAGAGTCAGCAGCTTCAAGAAAAGAAAACCTGTAATTCTTCATATTTTACATACTATTATTTTTTCTAACATTAATCAGCACTAATCAGCTTTATATCCTGTTTCCTTATTATGTTTCAAAGCTTATTATTTATTTCTTTTGCAGAAATTAAATTGCCTATGTAATTGGCTTGATACAAAATATACCATAAGGATTTCATACATCATCTGAGCAGTTTAAAATACCTTAAATTTGGAAGAAATTACACTTATGCAAATTTTACAATTGTTATATTTTTCTGGTACAAATATTTTCTTTTTTATTTATTTATTTTACATTTATTTTAGTCCATAAATTAGTTTGAATTAGCCAGTTTTTAAGGTCAGTTATCTTGGGTGTAACAGGTACCTTTCACTTAAGTACAATAGATTTTATCTATCTTGCAATAAAAATAGCAGATTAAAGTTTGCCTTTCCAATAGAGGAGTGACAAATGCATGGGATCCTTTCATGCTGTATCCTTGAAAATTGGTGCTGTTGGAAGAAAGAAATTACTATGAAAGCACTTACACAGCTGGTTTGTTGACTAAACATGACACTGCTCATCTTCAGGCTCTACTTTTGGTTCTCTGCAACAAATTCTGTCTATGATATAAACTAGAAAATGAAATATTTAAAAAATGTGAGTATCCGTGCAGAATTTACATGGCTACAGTTTCATGACAATTACAGTAAGTAGACAAAGCTTGAGGGTTTTTGTTTTGTTTTGTTTTGTTTTTTATGGGTATGATTAGGATATGGTAAAGTGCTAAATGTGCAAGCAATTATGAACTTGGCACAGTAGCAATATTTATTTTAAGTTCTACTTGTGCTGCTTTGGTGGAGGATGTTTACTTAACCAGACTCTATTAAACATGCTGAAGACTTTGTACTCTAAAACATTTTTAATTGATGAAACACAGAAACAATCAATCATCACAAATGGTAAAGAAAGGCAGACAGGCCCAGGCAAACAGAATAAGATCTGTAGGTGTCTTTTTATCTTTTAAGGGAAAAAAAAAAAGAAAGCCTACTTGTGCTTCTGAATTAAGTGTTTGTGAAAAGAGAAGGCTTGATAGTGGTGGAGACTGAAGTCTTCTATTTATTTACAAGTCAGGCATAGTGGTGGGAACTCTTGCATGGTCTCTTGCCTTTCCTATTCAACCTCTGACCTAATGGACCTGATGAGCTTATCCTCTCTCATGACAGGAAAAATCCATGCTGAGTATACAACCTGTGGCTCTTACTTACCCAAAGAATGCTGAACGGTGATGCTTTTCATGCACCATTTATAAACATATGAAAGCCATTGCACTGCCTCACATTCTTGCTCCAGGAAGCAAATTCAATACAACCCTGAGCACCAGTAGATGGGAAGCATTTCTCCAGCTGCATTATAGTCAAACTGCATCTGTTCTGAGCTACCAGCTAATAATTCTAAATCCGGTGCTCATAAATGTTTGTCAAGTGTAAGTCTAAAAAAAAAATAAAATCAGAATATAACTCTGTCAGAGTATAGACTTTCTTTGAAATGGGACTATTGACAGCTATTTCTCAATAAAAAGCTTAAAACTAAAACTCTTGGTCATACTACACTCTCAATTTCAGTAGGAACTTTGCCTGAAAGAGAATGGCAGGACTGTATCTACAGTAGAAAAAGATTAGACAACTAAGAACTCATTCAGGGCTGTAGTCCAAGGTGGTGTAGTCACCTGTGCATCTCATAACTGTGAAGTTGAAAGGAAATATATTTGTATGAACTGTGTGGATATATACATATGTGTGTGTGTGTGTGTGTCTGTGTGTATGTATTTCATTTTAACTTCACATGAATATATTTTTTTTTATCTGTACAGACAACAGATTGAAACATAGAATACATACACATGCATGAATGCTTACTGCATATGTTCATACATATATCCAAACCAGACTCCACATGAACAAATATTTGGACCCTAAAATAATGAAATACTAGTGTGTATTTTTCAATTTCAAAAGAGACAATAAAGACAATTTTCTTAAAATGTATGCAAGTCTTAGTCATATCTATTTTTTATGATTACTCATGTCATTATCTGACTTAGTTGCTCATGTGTCATATGTATTAAATAATCTCAATTCTCTTTTGAATCAATGCCATATAAAAATTAAAGTTTATACAGAATTCTTTTTTACTAGTATTATCAGAATAGAAGCACCAGATTTAACTGTCAGACTTCAGTGACTTACTGAGCAAAGTTTATAAAGGAATCACCTCAAATTAATGTTCACCCTTTAAGGTTTCTTAACACAATGCAGAAAACAGTTGCAGAGAAACACATTTTTCTAGCTGTTTATTTCAACTGACAGAAAGCAGAACATAAACTTTGTCAATAATGCAAAGAATTCCTAGCCAGGTCCTCTGAAATTGTAAACTTTTCTAAAATGCATTTAATGATAATCTAATAGTTTGACATCTATTAATGTAGACATTCAGCACAAAGTAAACTCTCAGGAATATTTGGATTGTTATTTTGTTTGTATAAATTTTGTTGATTATATGTTCTATAAAGCAGGCCTAAGTGAGATATGAGATTGAATAAAATAATATTTTTATAAGGAAGAACAAATCAAAGGAGTTATAAAAAATTTATTACAAAAGTGGTACAATTCACAATTTTTTTCAAGTCTTTCCTTGATGCTGCATGTTATTTCCTTTTTTGTTTTCCACTCAGTATTTGTTTTTTCCTCCTCTAAGTACCCAATTAGCTACTTAAACTTGAAGCATGCTATTACTTTAGATTCATACCTAGTATGCCACTTAGGCATCTGCACCCTAAGCAGCAAAGGAATAAAGCCTTGAGAATAATGTTTGAACTCAGAGTCTGAGCCTGTGTTCTAGCACTTTAGACACAGTACTTATTGTTTGTCAGGAAATGGTACAATACAGAAATATGTTTCACTACTTCGTGGTGTTTGCATAGTTTGAATCTTGAGTTGTAAAGATGTACCTTTATATACTTAGTATTAGGAGACTATATTCTTTTTAAAAAAGATGTACAGAAGCATTTTGTAAAAGATAAGGCTTTATCTATTCTATTATATGCCAAAGCCTTGTTGACACCTTTTGATCTGTATAAATTGGCCCAATGAACATAAGTCTAATACATAGCATGAGACCACAAATACCTTATCAGCAGGAGAGCATTTGGTCATCTTCTACCTCACACCTTATATCAGCAAGGAGGTCAGACTGAGTAAGGTTCTTAAATAGGTCTTTTAAAAAAAAAAGATGACAAAGTTAGTAGATGGTTTTGATTAGTAAATTGTGAGATATAGGATGCTATGTCCATTTAGGAATATACTTTGTTAATTAGAAAAATATAATTTCCTACTAAAGAGAAGTCCAGTCAGAACATTAAAAACCAGTTTAAAGGGAGGAGAATCTTAATTCTATCACTGGTCCTTCCTTTTACTCTTGTATGCCATCCTGGATCCATTACACAATCAATGTAGCTTTAGTTGTTGCTTTCACTCAATATGCCCTATATGTTAATCTGAGTTTAAAATATCCCATAATCAGGAATGATTTCAAAGCTAACAACTAATGTTCAGAGGCACTTCTGTTTAAAAGATGACTGCAATGAGTTTTAAACCTGTTCTTAACTTTAAAATTTAATGTTGTTCAACAGAATCTTGGCTGAGGGAAAAAAAAGTAATGTAATAATTTCTATTTTATCTGAGACACTTCATTTAACTATTTATAATATCCTCTCTTTTGCAGAAAGCATTGTTTTGATGTTTCCTTTTCATATTCATCTTAGTAATTGCATCCTTTGACATTCAATGCTGGAGGTTTTGACTGAGCAGCAAATATATCTATTCTTGGTATTCCAAAATTGGCTGAATTGCTTGTTTTGGCACCTAAAAAAACTACAATAGAAACTCAACCCCATCACTATTTTTTTTCCCCCACTCCACCTTTGTTCTAAAGTATCAGGTAGGATTTTTGAGTTGGTTTCTGTGGCTCACAACATTTTTAACTGATTTGCTGCTCATTGAGTTTTAATAATAAGCTGTCCTGGCTCCAATCAGGACAGGGTTAATTTTTGCAGCAGCCAGGAGAGGGTGTGGCTAGGACACAGATGTTGTTCTACTCCGCCTCACTTCATTACAGGGGGCAGAGGGCAGGGAGCCTCTTTCAGTCGAGAAGAGGTTCCAGTCTGGGCAAGTAAGAGTGGCAGAGGGAGCCATCCACTATTGTTTATTGTCAGGTTGGTTTCCAGGTGAATTCCTTTTCTTGTACCCTCTGTTATTAGTATTGTTGCTGTTACTGTTTGTTTTCTTACCTCATTGCTGTTTCCAGTAATTTTTTCTTCTCTCAACCTGTGATCTTTGCCTTTTGTACCTCCAACTCCATCCGCCACAGGGGGAGGGAGAGGGACAGGAGAGGAGAGCAGCGGGTGGGTTTAGTGGGAGTACTAAATTGGAGAATATCATTCCTAAACCACGACATATGCTTGAAAATAAAAATTGGGATTCTAAACTCCTCTCCAGGAGCTCTACCTACTTCACAGAAGATGGATTGAGAGCCCAAGGCTGTGGCTTCTCTCTCAATTCAGGACTGGGAGACCAAGCAGCAGAGTGGCATGATGACTGAGTCCCTCCTAATTAATGGGTGGCAGTGCCAAAACTTGCTGGGAGACCTCTGTGTGCTAGGACAGCAGTGAGAATTCAGGACATGCAGGTTTACACAATCAGTGCCTGGCTGATTAGAAGACCCAGGAGTCCAAACAGACTGGACTAAGTAGGACAATATCCAGCCTTTTTTTCCACTCAGATCATGCACTGGATAGTCCAGAAAATTCAGAGCCTGGTAAAGCAACAACAAACTCTGAGAGAAAGACTGTTTCACGAGGCTTGTGGCTCCTCATCAAAAAGTATTGGAAATCTTAAAAACAAAGTGTTTTTCCTGTGGGATTCTTGGTCCAGATTTTGTATATTAAAGAAGTTAATATAGTTCTTAACCAATAAGAACTGAAATATTGTAAGATAGAATAATTACTGAATGTTTGGAGCCTAATCCAAAGTGACCTTGAACTTTGATTTTGTCACTAAAAGTGACTTTCACCCACACAAAGTTCTGGTAGTCCAAAGTACAAAGGAAGTGTAATATTCTGTATCTGTAGCCAGCGACTAAAGATGTATTTCAGTCCTTTAGGAAAAAACAAAAACTAACAAAAACCAGTAAGTATCCACATTACTGGAACCCAAACAACCTTGTCATTCCTTTTCTGGAATTCTTTTCCATTTTAGTTTATGTCCATAAATTACAGAAACCCCATTCCAGTTTTTAAAGGCAACAGTCCTCATAACCATTAGGAAAAGATGCAAGCTCAACATACCAAAAGAATCTGCTTATTTCTGAAAGAACATCTAATTTATTTTAACTGAAATCAGTTGCCAAACTCTATCTGATTTTAGGGGAAGAGGAATTATGATTATTGTGGATTTCCAACATAAACATGTGCTATACACACATATGCATATACCCTTATGTGAATAACCTTGAGGTTAATAATAATCAAGGACATGTCTTTCTTTCTATGTCAAATCTGGAGCAAGACTTGAAATCAATTCTGGAGCCATTGCAAGATGCCTCAAACTCTCTTCTTCCACATATCAGTGTTTCCAAGAGCAAAACACTAAGAAACAGAGGCCCTTCAAGTTAACAAGTTTAACGTTGCTCCAAAACTGTTTCCCCTTTTAAGAATTCAAAATTATTGTTGCAATGAAAGGAGTTCAAGTACAAAAATTGCAACGGAAACCTACTTTCTAGGCAGGGTTTGTCGCTTTCACTATCAGGTTCCTGTGTGGCCCAACATAAAGACATCTCCAGGCTTCCCATTGTGCAAAGAGCCACTGAACAGATTCACAGGGACCTGTGGCCCAGAAAGCCCTGAGACTGTTAGCTGCAAAGGTCCAGACCCCCAGGTCCTCCAAGGTTAGCAAGCTCTTGGCTGAATTTCATCCTGGACAACCATAAAGCCAGGAGTTTCAAAGCTCATGGGAGCCATAACATGCAAGTGCCAAGGTTTATGGGTCAGCTTTGATTCCTGGACACTCCAGTTCCTCCACACCATGGGATTTCAGGGAATCCAAGACCTGCGGCACAAATCCAGCTCATCAAATGGGCTGTCTCTGAGTCAGGATTGCATTTCCTTTCACAGATAACTACAAATAATATCTCCTGATAAAATAGAAATCTGATTTTAAAATCTTGGAAGATTCCTGGAACTACCTGAATAGTAGAATGAAAACTGGAAAGTTGCCTACAATGAATGACTAAAGGAAAAACATATTAATGAGGAGATAAAATTATGCCATAAACAACAGAGACACCTGAATAGATCATTAAATGACAATTTATAATAAATTAAAATAGAACAAGAAAGAAATAAACAAGGCACTTGGGTGGTGATGAAAAGGTTGAAAGTTAAAGGTAATCCCTTATGGCCCTACAAAATGAAACTTTTGCTGCGGCTTTTCATAAGTATTTTTATATGGCGATTGTGGAGGCAGATGGCTAGTTGGCATCTAGAAATGGAAGTTCCTGCCACCAAATGTCATCTTTATTAGTTGAAGGTTTTATTTTTTTATAAAAAGAAAAAGTAGAAACAGAACTCTGTACAATTCTGGGCAACTACTCCCAGATTATGTAAACAAGTGCAGAAAATGCTACTGTGATGACTGAAACTGCAGAGAACTAAACTGACAACAAACTAGAAGTGACCAGCTTATTTCACTTAGAAAATGAAAAAAAAATGTGAAAAGAGAAAGGAAAAGAGAAAGGAAAAGAAAAGAAAAGAGAAAGGAAAAGAAAAGAAAAGAAAAGAAAAGAAAAGAAAAGAAAAGAAAAGAAAAGAAAAGAAAAGAAAAGAAAAGAAAAGAAAAGAAAAGAAAAGAAAAGAAAAGAAGGAGGGAAAAAAAGACAAGAAATGAAGTAAGATTTTTTTGCTATTAAATTACTTCCGATTTTTAAAATATAGTTTTCTATACATCTTTCAGTTTTTAGGATATTCAACAGAGGTGTTTAGGCTCAGTGTGCATTCTGCTATATAACTTCTTGGTATGTAGAATAGGAAGTTCAAGAATTAAATCACTCTATTAATTCTATCAAATCTGATAAACTGAGAATAGTGTTCAATGACAAAAGAAAACCACGTTAAAGTAAAATTTTGTTACCAAGAGCTATACTTTGCCCTCAAAGCAACAGAGTTTAGTATCAGTAAGATGAATATGTGTAAATTGTCACTGCTTTCATCAGAAGTATTATGTCTCAGTTTTCACTGTCACTAGGTAAAAATAGGATAGTTAAACAGCAGACTCTGCCATATAATTTCTAATTACTTTAACATCATACTGCCTTTCAACCAAACCATCCTGTGCAGAAGAGGGATTTCCTTTCGCATTTGGAATGCAATTAACTAATGTTATTTCTGAAGTCAATATAAGTATTTTCTGTGACAGTAAATACTAAACAAAATGTGATAAAATGATTCTTCCAACAATATATTAAGTCTTTCAAAACTGCAGATGTTTTCAGTTTCACTGATCCTTCTTCAAGACAGTATGCTCAACTAACACAATTTAGATATTTCTGGGTCATAACTGGAAGGTGAAAAAGATTATATGCATATAAAAGGTTTTCTTGTGTTAAAGGGGTACTAAAGGCTGCTGAATTTTCTTTGGATCATATGTTGAAATAAGAGTAAATATGAATTTTTGGCCTCTTACTAGTACGGTGAGTATCTGAAAGAAACTATGGCATCACCAGAAGTTAGACTACCTCCAGATGAAAGCTGATCTGTAATAACTCTCAAAATCTCCTGTCCTAGTAGCAATTGCTAATTCAAACTGTATTCACCACTCCCAGATTCACTTCCCATCATGGTCCTTTCTACCAGGGAACTTAATTATCTTTGTATGCCTTCATTAGTGGAGTTTTGTAGCTGCCTTCTTTTAAGTGCTTTAGGGTGTTGCCCAAAGGAGGAACCTTGCAGCTGGCTATGAATCTCTTGGGCAACAAATGCAAAACAGAAAAGTACAAAAAAAAAAAAAAAAAAAAAAAAAAAAAAAAAAAAAACAAAAAAAAAAAACCCCAAAAACATTAAAAATGAACATGAGTTGACGTTAGTAACAATTTAAGTGAGAATATGCTTGGAACCATATGTTCAAAATTATGTGTTCATATGCAAAAGAAAACAATGCCTGTTCTGCTTCTAGTTACATTTTGTTGAACTCAGAGATGCTGTACAGTCAGCATAAACAGAAACAGAAGCAAAGGCAATGGATACTCCAGCAAGTATAACAAGAAAGAGAGACTATCTTATGTCACTGAGTGAAATTAATAAAAATCAAATTAGTATTAACATTCCATAGCCGTGATAACATAAAGGTCTAAAAATATAGATTATACCACAAGTCCACATAAAAGCTGCTCTTTCTATTGCAAGGAGCATTTGTTTTTAGTTGAAAAGTAACTTACAATTTTTCAGATATAATAGCATTGTTCCTTGGAATTTTCTTATCATTCCTTCTTCCTACCAAAAACTTGATGTGTTTTCTACTCAACAGTTCAGCAATGCCTTCACTGCTGATGTTCCTTACATTTTTACCAAATTTCCTTGCGCTTATGTATTTTAATAGTTCATTCCTTTACATGCTATGTAACATAGATAACAGTGACTTGACCTAACAAGCTAGAGCTTCTAAACTAGAAGACAATTTTAAAAATTGTAAATCAAACCCAAGTATGCTATTCTAAACATTTATTTGACCACGGCTTTTCTAAGACCTTTAGTAGAAGATGTGGACATATATGAAGAGTCAGCTAAAATTGTACTCAGAATAGTAAGCGCATTAAATTTGGAAATATGCACACAATAGTAATATATAAAAATGCACTGCTTTCCTTGATGCGTCTGAAAATTTACACAATGTGTGTTTAAGCAAATTTGTGGCAACATCAGATTAACTCATTAAAAATCAATTAAATATCCACATTTCCATAGTTATTCATTACGTAGTTCTGTAATGAATGATACTTTACCTGTGATAAAAAATACATCCCAACAACACAAGAAGAGTGTTGAGAAATTTGATCCAAAATTCTGCATAGAGACAAATCCCTTTGAAAATGATCATATTTTGTATACATTTTGCAACAAACTCGTCTTTTATTCATAGTAATAGAATCATAGTATAATTCAGGTTGAAAAAGTCCTTTAAGATCAAATTCAACCATTAACCCAGCCAAGTCCACCACTAAACCATGTCCCTAAGCACTGCATATGCATTTTTTAAGTACCTCCAGACATGGAGACTCAACCACTTCCCAAGGACTGGTCTAACCACTGAGACAAAGAAGGCATAAAAGTACCTCAGCCTTTTCCTCACCCACTGTGACTATGTTTTAATTCACATCCAATAATGGATGTGTTTATAGAAATATGTTTTGTTGTCTTTTACAGCAGGAGCCAGACTAAGTTCTAGTTGGGCTTTGGCTCTTCTATTTTCTCCCTGCAAATATTCATGACATCCTTGTAGCCCTCCTGAGTGGCCTGCCCCTTATTCCAAAGGTCAAAATTTCTCCTTTTCTTCCTTATTTCCAGCTAAATCCCTCTGTTCAGCCATGCTGGTCTTCTCTGCTGGCTCATCTTTCCACATATGGGGAACATGTGAAGCCATTGGACAAACAGAGGCAGACGTCAAATGGTTTGGTGTTTCCGTGCATGGGTGGTGCTGAGGTTTAGCTGTTGCACCACAACATCGCCTCTTTGCACATCAGGTAGTGTGACCAGGGCTGGTCTCTACCAAAATACAAAAACTGACCATTTTAGAAATTCAGAAAAAGAAATAGCATGGGTGTGTGCCGAAGCTCTGAGCAGTTTAGTTTTCATTCTAATAAAGTGACAAAATACATCAAGGAGGCATCAAGATGCTTTAGGAATGAGGTTCTAATGCAAGCATGAGCATCCAGATGCTTAGCTGATTTAAATCAACACCATTTCACTAATCCAAGTTGAGGAGCGTTAATTTATACCAGCTATGAAATGAGTCCACAAAAAATAAATTTTTTGGACAGCAATGAGATGAGTAACCTGAGAGACAGTTGGATGATTTCCTGTCTCTATCAATATGAAGTATTTTGATAGCTATCAGATAAAAACTGAAGCTGCCTCAGGTCTTGGTGCTACTGTAGGCTGTGCTTAGATTTCCAAAGTGCCTAAAGGTACATTAGCTTGTATCTTGTATACCTTGGGTTTTCCACTGCTTAGTGAGAGGAAAATTAATGCCATCTCCAAGCCTTCTGACTGCTATGAAGCATTATTCACTGATGTTTGTAGAATTTGTTGAGATTCTGAACACAAAAGGTTATAGAAATATGATGAATTATGGCCATTCTTTAAAAGATGACTGCAAGACTGTAAAGCAAGATTAGAGCCTCTGCTAGTATTAAAGGGACCTATAAGAGAGGTATGCATGGAACTTACAGCATGAGTACTGCTCCTTTCATAGGGCCACAAATTTAACCAGAGGAGTTAGAGACGCAGTCTTGACTGCACTGAAATTACTGAAGTTCTGCCTTTGATGTCACAATAGCTAAGATTTCTATAGCTTGATGATTTATTTATATCAGGAAATGTAAGTAAAATATTCATAATTTGAAACATAATCATTTTAACATTTTCTTCTCAAGTTTGTCAGTAAACTTGCAAACTTTGCTTCAAACTAAATATCCTGTAAATGTTTACTGCAATGGTATTTCGCTTGTACTAAAACCAGAGGTGTTCCTGCTCCCCTACATATTGTATTTAGTGTACGTTATTCAGTTGCGATGAATTGTGAAGGACAAGTGATTTAATTCTGATCTTTTCATCTATACTCTGTAATTTAAAGAAATACTGAAAACTTTCATGATTTACTTTCATGTAGTAATACTGTAGAATAATTTCTGGATTAAGAATTGGGAAAACTAATTCATTCCACACACAAAAGAGATTCCAAACAATGTCAATAACATTCAGATTTTGTTTGGGAACTATAGCTCTAATAAACAAAAGAACCATACACATTAATTTCCTCAGTTGTCAGCAAAAGCAGCAGAAGCTGAAAAATTCAAGCAAAGACATCATTTATGGAAAGGGACACTCAAGCAGCCCGTATAAATTTTGTAAATTTTATCTGGTGACCATCACAGTATGTTTTTTTTCTCAGTATGCTGCAGTGTAGAAACACAGAAGTAAAATGTACATGAGCTTGGTGATGGGCACACAGTATTAAAAGGCATCATTGTCGTAGGAGGCCATATAACTCTATCAACCAAGGCATGCAGGCTCCACCAAGATCAGAAAAAAAAGCCCCTGGTTTACAGAGCATTTCTGCCCTGAGGAGTTGTGGCTGCCCCATCCCTTGAAGCCTTGAAGGTCAGGCTGGATGGGACTTTGAGTGTTCTGGTGAAAGGTGTCCCTGCCCATAGCTGTGGGGTTGGAAATAGATGGTCTTTAAGGTCCCTTCCAACCCAAACCATTCTATGATTCTAACCTCCAGATACACTTTTCTAGTACATCACTAAACAAAAGAGTGGAATATTATCTTGTGTCCAACTGATAAGAACATCATGCTTCTACCAAGTGACTGTCTTAGGGCTGACTTGAGTGAGAGTAGAACTAAGTTCTGGTATTATCTTGGAATATGAAGGAGAAGCCTAAGTGTTATATCAGTGTACAGGCACAGTTCAGGGATACCTTTTCTAATGAGAAAAGGGGTGCACTGTATTGGTGTACTCCTGTTTGTCTAGGACAAGCTTCTACAGTTCCTTTTTTTTTCTTGAAAAAGATGGAAAGGCATATGCATGTGGAATGTTGTTGATGCAGAAAAGATCATGCAAACTGTCCCCACTGAACTAGAGGCATCTGAGTTCAAAGAGAACTATTTGTAACTTTTCTTCCGATGTCCTGGTTTTTGGTTTAATTAAGAAAAATATCTTTTAACTGCCTAATTTAGTTCATGCTAAAGGGAAAAAAAAAAATCAGTCTGCTGATTATATCAGCAGAAAAATGTTTCCTAATGACATTTCTTTCAATTAATGAAAAAACTAATTTTTTAAAAAGTAAGGAAGATTAATTTAAAATGAATAGATAAATAGATTTAAAAAAAGACATAGATTACATTGTTTAACTATGAACTCTAACCTTTTTGCTAAGAAGCACAGCATTTTGGTTTGCAGTCGTCGCTCTCTGCCATGTGGCTACTTTTACCTGAGATCTCAAGCCCTCAGCTTGGAAGGTCTCTGATAGGATTACATCTCATACATAACAATTCCGTCACAAAAAAAAAAGAGCTCATGTAAATGTATAAATTAACTGAAGAAAATACCAACAAAAATTATATTTCTATTTTAAAGTGTTTCAGAAAAGAACCCAAAAACGTTTCCTGACTTCAGAAAAGGGAGGATAAAAACCCAACTCAAATGTCCAGTGAAAAATAGATACCAGATAGAGTCCAAAACTAGTTACAAATTAAGATTATCTGCCTGATTAGTTTGAGTACTTCTGTTTCAACAAGTATCTCAGTTCTTCTTCAGTGTTTTAAGGAACTGGAAAGGGGAATAGTGAAAAAAACCAACAACAAAAAAAAATGGGAAAAGTTACTATTATGTACTTTTTTACATGAAAAAATGAAAATACTGAAAATGTCTCTATAAAACTATTCTCATGAGATGTAACATCCCCCTTTCAGGGTTGGGGAGAGCAGGGAGAAGGCTGGGTGCACAATAAAAGCTGTATGCAGAATCCTATCCTCTAATGAACACTAAAATTTTACTGTGTCTCTTCTTCTCACAGGCTGAGTTTGAGTCTTCTTCTTTAAACCACAGCAGATTGCTGTTGGCCTTGTTCCACTGATGCCAGTGATATGATTTCTGACTTACACTGTTGCTCCAGGGCTTTCTAAAAGTGGTTGGGTTTTTTTTTGGTCGGTTTTTCAGTTGGTTTAGGGGGGAGAGGGGGTTGTATTATAAACCCGCCACTGCACCCAGTTTTAGTTGGTATCTCTCTAGGCATGTGGAGGAAAGAATTGGCTGGGGGTAAGATCGTACTATTATCTCAGTTTGTGATGTGGTACCCCACAAATTTACGCTGACACAATGCGGCGATTGTAGAGCACATTGTGAGGAAGCACACCATCTGTTTTCTGCCTCTGCTTTTCTATAAATAACAGACTTCAGTCTCTGTGGGTGCCAGGCTAGCATTTTGCAACAAAACACTCCAGCCCTTTAAAATTCCTCCTGACCATCTGGGAATTTCCTGTTCTGCCAAATAAGTTTGCCCGGACAGAGTTGAGGTCTGTCTGGATCTTACTGTTAAGAAATCCCTTTCTGTTAGGGCAGAAACATTTTAATGTAGGCGAACGCAGAGAGCCTGTACCAAAAGGTAGAGCTGGAACTTCTGCCACTTCTGAAAGTGACAGGGGAAGGAGGGAGGGAGAGCTCAGCTTCAGCTGGCTGGGCCTGAGGTTGGGAAATGCCCCTTCCTGAAGAGAAACTGAGCTTAGTTTTTTCCTGCTGATTCACTGTGAGCAGCATTAGGCCAAGCTCCACAAGAATGCACGAACATCACACTCGGGGTGTGAGTCGAGAGACTTTTTTTTTTCATTTTCAATCCTCTCAGGACTATTTAATGATAATGGTTTGAGATTGTGGAATGTGTTGAAAACCTCCTTTGGGTACATGTTCCCATAGGAAATTACTGGTGTTTCTGGTTGTATTTTTTGGTACGGGATCATAATAACAACACCTGGAAAATGTAATAGCAATACCAGACTGAACCTAAAAGAAGCAAACCCAGAATTAAGAAGCACTCTGATAGTAAAAGCATTCTGACTTAGGATGTGAAGCTGTCTCAAAATATCAAGCCTGTGTTGCATTATGAGTAGTAGTTTTAAAGTAATCTTGATTCAGGTTGCTACTGGCCATTCTGAGGGATTTTACTATGGAAGTGAAAACACAATAACATTCAAAACCACACTGAGGTGTCATCTTGAAACTTAAGAATAATGAAAATGGGAAATTTACCCTAAAACACATTTTCAGTCTTCCATCATGGTGAATTATAGCCAAGAGAAAACAAACAAACAAACAAACAAACAAACACACAGGACTAATTCTAGTGTCAAAGGACTAGAATTTTGATTGTGATTTCAGGAGCTCTGCATGATTTTCGTTGTAAAATAATGAATTAAGTTGTAGAAGTAGTCTTTAAAAATGCACATGGAAAGGGGTGTCACACTTGGTACATATTTTATGGACCAAGAATTCATGTTTTATCTTCTTGCCCATAACAGTTCAACAGAAATGTTTTCAGTCTTGCTCAATTCTGCTTCTAGGAAATACCCCAATGGGTCAGGGGTCAGATTACTAGATGTTTCCAAGATGTGTAGGAGTGCTAAATCCTGGGTCAAGGAAACTTTTTTTCCCTCCCTATTTCTAGGGGTTATAATTCAGGTTTTTTTGTGGGAGGCATTAAGGTAGAAGGTAAAAAATACTGGGGTTTTTGGATTACTGGTTCATCATTAAAGAAATACAATCAATAATCCTAGCTTTAAGAACCTGAATTGCAGAAAAATTCTTTTATTTCAATCTGTGTTTAATTTTATAATATTTTCAATGTTGATATATCCATTTCACGTTGAAAGTCAATATAAAAATGTGTTTAATAAAAAATTAAATGCAGAATTTATTCCCTCACTGTATAGTTGCTAATACAGCATGTGCCATAATAGTTATCATGGATTGGCAAAAAAAGGTATCTAATGTCTTATGTTCCTCTAGGTAAAATGTGCAAGGAGTTCACTCTTTTTTTTCTTTTTTTCTTTTTTTTTTTTGCTTTGAATTTTTGTGACGTTGTTCTCATTCTCATCCATTTATCCAAAAGAATAAAATATACATACACATATGCTTGTTTGGAGTAACAGAGGAATTCCAACTACATCCTGTTGAAGTCTACTGAAAAGTAGTTATGTCCTTGTGCTAACACTCCAATGGTGAAATGAAAACAATTTATTTTACAAGGTTAAAGCTTACTTCCTGGAAAATTCTGAGTGCTATCAACTCAAAAGAGGACTCTTGGTCCACTTGGGGTCAAGTTCTCAGATCTTGCAAAATTTAAAGTTGGCAAGTTTGGGCAAACACCGTTCTAGTATTCCTGACCTCTAGCTCATCACAGACTCTCCACAGGGCTTGTTGGATGATAGTAAATTGTTTCTTCACTTAATGGTCTTAAGCGGCAAGCACAAACACTACTTTTGAGGCTGTCATTGGCAGCTGCAAGTGCATTCCTGATGAGAGAGTGACACATTGGTTACCACCTGCACTGGTGGCATTCTGGTTCCACTCAGCATTTTGGCTTGGGTCATCTGCATTTCAGCTACTTTGATAGCCAGCAGAATTTTGAGAATTCCCGATTTCCTAGTTAAAACATGCTGCTGAGCACCTTCTTTGATTCACTTCTATATTTGTCTTAAATTTAGAAGAATAATTTTTCTGTTCTTTAAATAATAAAAAAAGTTTTGTTTTAAATAAAATCTTCCTTGGCTATGATAAGTTTTATTTCAGCAGTCTGTAATACTACTGAAATGTGCAGTATTATGATCTTTTTATGGCCACACACCAGTAAACACTTTATAGCTACATTGTTTCAGAGCATTTTACTGAACAGAGTGCTGTAATCCAGGGTAATTTCCAGACTTTCCTGCCACCTCAGGACAAGGTATCTTAATGTGTATACTTCAGTGTCATGTTGGTACCTTGGGCAGCTTCAAATTTTTGGATTACATTAACCCTTACCTTTCCTGTCAGACTTTTAATGCTAATCTTCTTGAGAGAGTCTCCAGCTGACAGACTTCTTGCTCTGAAATACCACTCCCACCTCCCACCTTATATTTAGCCTTTCCAATCTTTCTCCAGGTACTTTACACTTTCTCTGAGATGACCCTTTTCAAGGGACAATTGTCCACAGTTACAATCTCATCTCCATTTTCCTTGGCTGTTACCTGTCCCATAACTATATCAGCAAGTCCAAAATCATAACAAAGTACTGCAAAAAGTTACATGTATTCCTATGGCACTTACAGTACACCCAACCCACAGAGTCACAGATATTTCACATAATTTACCCAAGCATTACACTGTATCTCTAAAACAGTGCTCATAAGAGTGTAATGAGGTGCAAGCATTTTGACAGTGAGGGGAGATGCAGAAACTCAATCAACACCCTGGTGTCAGGGAAGTCGGTGAAGTATGAAACAAAGCCAGCTTTCTCAGCAATACTCAGCTAATGGGGATTTGAAATCACTCATTCAACAGGATCCTTCACAGTTGCAGAGCCACATATTACAGCTTTCTCCAGTGACTGTCAAAATAGGTCATCAAGCAGATCAAACCATAAAATTTGATATTTTACCAATGATTATTGAATTCATACTGCTGTAATCATCCTTTAATGATACCTCTGTGGTGCTTGGCAAACTCCTTTTGCTTTGTCTGCTTCTGCAAATACAGTTGTCTTGCTTATTCTTTCCTGCATAAAACTTTGGGACTGTAACAGGTACAAATAGTTCTTTTAACCACTTCCATAAAGGCAGAGGCCCTAATGGTGGAGCTGTGAGATGTCATGGAGGTTAATAGTGTCAAAGGAATGTACAAAAGGATATTTATTGCATCAGCCAGAATTCTTGGAAAAGCCAAGAGATCAAACCAGATCATTCAAGAAAAATGTGAAGAGAAACAACCTTAGTCATCACCTCTGTAGTTAACAGGCTAAAGTGATAAAGAATTTTGCAGTCCATATCTCCTCCACACAAAAATAGTAACACAGAAAACTTTCTAGTAGAGCATTGATGGCCTTTCCCATTAACAGGATAGAAGTGAGGCAGGAAAGATAGGTGGCCCTTGACCATTTATCTCTACCATGGTAAGTCACGCACAGAGTGAAGTATGAAGTTTTAGCCAAGGAACAAAGGGGAATAGTTTGTTCAGGAAGCGATTAGGTCATCTCTCTGAGCAAAATTTTCCTTCTAACAAATCCTCAAAATTCCAGGCACAGCACCAAAGGCATCATGGTTTGGGGACTTCCCATTACTGTGTTGACTTGCTGATGTGGCCTAGAAGGCCACAGGAATTTCCTGATAAATTAAGACTGTGGAGGGTAAATATTTAAGTATGACACAAATAAATATACTTAATACTTAAATGATAAAGGCAGTTATCCTAAGTCCTCAATTCAGATGTTTTTTTTTTCTCTGCATATGAACGTCCAGTTTTCCAAGGCTGTAACAGTATTCCTTGAGTTCTTTGCTGTTGGAGAAGACTTCAGAGAAATAGGTTGTATATGAAGTGTTTCTCTGACATTTCACGTAGATTATGTAATGTCCACATAGGTTTTTCAGTTAAAAAAACAGACTTTTAGGAGAACTAGTGCTCTGATAGTGATGGTCAGAAAATTATCTGAAGATCCTTGTCTTTTTGAGACACGAAGGGGTGACTCAGAAGTGAGAAGAGAAAGGCACGTAAATGGGCCTTTTATTCACCCTTAGTGTTACCCACACACTTAGCTGATGGGAGAGTTTTAATAAAGAGTTTTATTTAATACAATTCTCTTTCCTGCAAAAAACTTCTGCATGAGAACTAAAACTCCCAGAAGATAATTATTGCTAAAGCTATTCAAAGTTGCATGTATGAAAGTGAAAATCAGCACATTTAAAGGGAACCATAGGTGCTTTAAGCCAAATATTCATTCAATACATTGCCTAGCAGAAAAAAAACCCAAACCCAAACCAAAATAAAAACAACAACATAAAAACCCCCAAACAAAACAAAACAAAAAACAAACAAACAAACAAACAAAAAACCCAACAAAAACCACTCCAAAAGAAAACAAAATTTTCATTCAACAACAACTACATTATTTTTTCTTAACTGTCCACTGTGCAGGACCATATTTGCAGGCAAGAGATTAAGAAAGAAAAATTCACTTTTATAAACATAAGCTGACATTTTTAAAACATTCATAAATAATATGATCCAAAGTGGAGGCAAGTCCACCACAACCCTGAAGATAAATGTAAAAGCATCTCTAGAGATTGTACTAGGACTTCTCCTTTGATTTTTGTGGGTATTTAAAACATGTTCTCTGGATTTAGTGTATATTAAATGTGAAATATTAAATAACATCTCGAAATAGTAAATTTTCATATCAAGAATCAGATTTTTTTAAACCTACAATCAAGATGTACAATTCCCACTTTGAAGGATGAAGAACCTTTGATAGTGACTGAAAGTTTGCTGTAACATTTAAAATAGTGGGCAGGAGGACTCAAATGGCTCCAGTGCTTCTCTCTTTGAAACCCTGCAAGTTCCCCTTGCAGTTCTAGGCTGGTGTGGGTCACAGACAAGGAAACTAAAAGTCTGATCTGCTAAACAATGTTATTCTAACACTAAAGCTTTGTAACTTAAATAGTATCTTTCAAGAAAAACTATTGCATACAGAAAGATTTTAAAGGAAGTTCAGATATGAAAGAAGACAGAATCAGTCAATAAATGACATATCAGCTTGCAGGAGGAGTAGTTTTCAGATTCAAAATTGATTAGCACCAATCTGATCATCTATGTTCTAGTGTGAAAGAATCCGTGCTGTTGAGACAAATTACCTTCTAAGGTCATACTCCCAATTTTCTCCCACAGTTCTCTGGTCTTGCCTTAATTTCCTCCTGGCAGGGATGCTTAGAGTTTATCCTATCTCTAAATGAATCTCTCAAGCCTATTTATCTCCTTGGCACAAAGGGAGGAGAAAGAACACCAAGACCCAAGTTCTCAGGCAGAATAGAATCAGAAGGGAATTCTGCTAACTGGAACAAGTGGGTTTTGGTTGTTTCCATAGATGCCTATTGTGAGAAAAATCTCTTGACTGAATTTAGAAAAATGGTAAATACCTGTGAAACAAAGAAATGTAGCGAACAGGAAAGCATAATAACAACACATGTTGGGTGCTGCAGTCACGAGGGCCAAAGCATGCCTCCCGTTTCAAAAACCGCACTTTTGAGGGTTCCGAAGTCCCACCCCGCTTACATCAGTGATTGCATATTCATTGGACACAATTCTTGCCTTAAAAGGTTATTTCTCCACCCTAGGTGAAACTGGGGGGCGTCCCCTTCTTTCTTGTTGGTTCTGGCATGCCCCCCTTGCCAGGAGGGGCTTATCCCCTCCGCCAAGACAACGAGCTTCATCTTCGTCCATGTGGTGGGGGAGCTGTTTCTGTTACATCTTTATTTATTGCGCAATTCCCCTATACCTGACCGCCAATTTTCCCTGGCACCAGCTCCAGGCAGGATCAGGCACCTTACAACTCCACAACACACCTAATTAACAGAATTCCCTAATTAATACCTCCATTAATTTACTTCCTTGTGATAAAACCATGCTTTTATTTCTCATACTATTGCAGAAGGAATTCCTAGTACCTTATTTACAAGAAGACAACTAGAGAAATCATGACAATTGGCAAGAATTTACTCCAACAAATAAAAATTTCCAGAAGCAGTTGTAAAAAATTTTGACTACATAGTCACGTGAAGTCCTATTAAAGACACAGATGTCAGGCATGCACAAAGTACAGTCAGGTTTGTCTTGCAACATATGCACATGTAAGGACAGAAACATGCCTGGGATGGGGAGTACAAAGCTCTGATATTTTTTCCAGAAGACATGAAAATTCTTGCTTCATATGCATTTTGGAAAGGATAAAAGCAAATGTGCAGATAATTAATGCATGTACGATACAGGAGGTTTCATTTTTGCTGCCAACTCTTCTAGATTTCTTTGAGCCAACAGGTCAATTTGAGGAGAATATCAGGTGGAAAGCCGGTATGTTGGTATAAAACATGACAATGGATTTAAGACGCAACACTTAGAAACACATTTCCATGTACTTTAACACCAAAACCCAAATATCAAAATGCATGTATGTACATGCATGTGTGTGTTCACACACTCGTGCACCAGAGCAAGGTGTCAAAGGCAAAGTAATTCTGCAGACTTATTAGAGAAATTTTCATCAGCCAGTTTTTACTCATGGATCTTCTACATAGATTTCCCAGCTCCAAGATTTTACATGGATTTTCAGCCTATTTCTCTCCTCTTTAAGAAAGGAATAGTAACAGTTCATATGACTGACCATATAACAGGCATTAAAGTAACTTTGCTAAATACAACCTATTCCACCATGAAATAGCATATTTCTCTTACTATTCCCCTTTTATTACTGGTTTGGGTTTTTTGGTTTCTTTGTTTTGTTTTGTTTTAATTTCTGCTCCTAGAACCTTGTCAAGGAAGTATAAGAAATTTCTTTCAATCATGTACTCCATGGCCTAGAATACCGTTTTCCCATATGACTTCCTCTGAGGGATTATAACATTGTCTTAAACCATTTTTTTGGTGTTTGGTTTGTTTTAACTGTTAAAGCAAACCATTTTTATAGTGCAACTTGAGCATCTTTCCAGCTGACCCTGTACCTGTCTTGCACTGACTGTCTATACCATATGCTTATTCAATATCAAGTCTAGCCCAAATGTTACGTCTTGTTTAGTGCATTTGTTTGATTCACATCAGTTTTAAACAGGGGTAGTTAAACTGGTGCAAGTCCCTGGTTAGAACACTTATTCCAGTTGAGGAGTGACTTACGCTGTTTTAGATTCACCTGGTTCCTAACTAAGGCATTAAAAAAGTGAATCTCGATCTTTGTGCAGAAATATTAATGAGAATGTAGTGCAAATGTGCAACAATTTATGGCATTTCTAAGTTACCCCTCCAAGTGGGTTACCCCTCCACCCTGGTGTTTCATAATACTGTCTAATATATGCACATGTTTATTACACAAGAATAACCTTGTGTTAAAGTACAGCTTGTTTCATAAGAAAACGAACTCTTTCTATGAAATATGAGACTATTTCAATTTCCTTTTCCTGATCAAACTTCAACCTCTTAACAAGAGAGGAAATTCTTATGCTACTGGGAAGACTTTTTACACTGGGGCTGTTTGTTTAAGACACTTGAGCTGCTGGTGTTAGAGATGAGTTCACAGCACAGTTAAACCATGACACTGGTTCTAGAAGGTCCTCATTTACTAGTTCTTCCTTAATTACAACTTGTTGCAAATACAGAGTAGAGGACTGAACTAAGCTGAACTATAAATTGAGGTGAATACAAGAAAACTGTTAACTATCTTCACCTTTCAGGTTATTCTTGCAATAGATCACACAAATTAGCCCAGTTTTGATGACAGCAGGTTTATTCAAATTTTTAGTAATGATAGCTCTGAAAAACTAGATATTCCCCACTGATCTTCATGAGAATCCATACAAAATTAATACACTGTCCTTTTCATTTTAGATGAATACAGTATCAAGCAACTGCTGCTTGATGGGTTTTAAGAACACTTCAAGAATGAGGACCATTTTTAATGTGAGCAGGACACATATAATCCATTTACTCCAACTGCAACCTGCAAGATATTGTCAGCATTATAGATTCATATTCATTGTATTTATCTGCTTATTTTATATGAAGTTCTTTAGTTACATATATTAAAAGCAACTTCCTTCCAAAAGATTTTTTAATCTTACATTATTTTCTGTTCATATTGGAAACATTATTATAATACATAAACTGTTAAGCACACAAAATACCTTCTACCAGAAAAACTCTTAAAGCAACACAAAACGCAACATACTAAGCCTCCCAACAGCCTTGTGAAATTGAGTGGTAATGCTGTGTCTGTGTTAGAAAAGGGAAAAATGAATGCTTTACAATTTCCTTGCAGTCACAAGTGAAGTCTGTGCTACAGATATGGGCAGAAGTAAAGCTTAAATGCATCCACTTAACTGAGGCATTTAAACCAGGGAGTGAGCCACTCAGGATTTCCCTGGGGCCAGTGAAGAGAAGGAGGGACTTGCACAGGGCAGTTCAGGTGTCTGATCTTCCCCTGGGTTTGCTACTGTCTCATGACACAGCACTACGAGATTCCCCACGGCAAAGTAAAGCTGTCTTGGGTAACTCTGGGTTTTGGCCAAACCATTCTGCTGAAGAAGCTGACAGCTCATGGCTGGGATGGGGGCACTCCTGGTTGGATGGCCGGGCCCAGGGAATGGTGGTGTACAGTGCTTCATTCAGCAGGCATCTGGTGTTCCCCAGGCATCAGTCTTGGGGCCAGTCCTGTTTAATATCTTTAAAAATGATCTGGACAAGGGGAAGGAGTCCACCCTCAGCACAAAATTGGGCAGGAGTGTTGATCTGCTGGAGGGTAGGAAAGCTCTGCAGAAGGATCTGGACAGGTTGGATAGATGGTCCAAGGCCAATAGCATGAGGCCCAAAAACACCAAGTGTCAAATCCTGCATTTGGGTCAGAAAAAAATCCCAGGCAGAGCTACAGGCTCGGGGACAGAGTGGCTGGAAAGTGGCCCAGTGGAAAAGGACCTGAGAATGCTGGTCAGTGGCCATCTGAACCTGAGCCATCAGTGTGCCCAGGTGGCCAAGGAGGCCAATGGCATCCTGGCCTGTATCAGAAAGTGTGGCCAGCAGAATTAGGGAAGTGATTGTCCCTCTGTACTGGGCACAGTTTTGGGCCCCTCACTACAGAAAAGACATTGAGGTGCTGGAGCCGGTCCAGAGAAGGGCAATGGAGCTGGTGAAAGGTCTAAAGGAGCAACTGCAGAAACTGGGGGCTTTAGTCTGGAGAAAATGAGAGGCCTTGTCACTCTCTAAAATTACCCGAAAGGAGTTTGTATCAAGAGTGGGGTTGGCCCCTTGTCCCAAGAAACCAGAGAGAAGAAAAGAGGAAAAGGCCTCAAGCTGCGCGAGGGGACGTTCAGGTTGGACATCAGGAAAAAATTCTTCACTGAAAGGGTGGTTAAGCATTGGAACAGGATGTCCAGAAATTTGGTGGAGTCACTGTCTGTGGAGGTGTTGAAGAAACAAATGGATGTAGCACGTAGTGCTATGTTTTAGTTGACACAGTGATATTTGGTCAAAAGTTGGACTCAATGATCTTGGACGTCTTTTCCAACTTTAATGATCCTATAATTAGAAGTCTCTGTGGAATAATGCAAGCCTAACATACACAACCCTGTTTCTTTTCCCACATTGGCTGTCTTGTTTGTTTGTTTGTTTGTTGTTTGTTGTTGTTTTTTGTTTGTTTGTTTTGTTCCTGGGCACGCAGCATTGTAGATTGCTTCCAAGGCACAGAAGGGAATAGGGCGATGAGTTCTCAGCACCCTCAAAATTACATGCCATTGCACTGTATATCAGTTTCATTTAGAAAAGCTCTCAGTGCTCCAAATGAAATCTCCCACTGGGCATGTCGGTTGGACAGTTCTGATGACTAATAAATGTAATACTTTATTGTTACCAGAAAGTTCCTAATTACAGCTGTCATCGCTGAAAATAAACACATTCATGACCTCCTGAAAATAATGATAAAGTCTTCTGTCCAAGCATGGGAAATAATTTTTTTAAGTAATTTGCTACCAAATGTGTCAATATGTGAAACTGTCCTTCAATCTACTTCTCCCATTTTTCTGCTTCTTAAAAAAATTATTGCCAAATAGGTTATCTCCCAATAATACAAAGCTTTCAGGTACTTCCACATTTGAAATCTTGCCTCTTTCTTGCAGGTACATCAAAATATCCCAAGGACTTCAGCAATTTGATTAATAAAGCTTTGATATGCAGACATATTATTGGCCAAGAGATTTTGGGGAGTAAATAAGCAATTTGATTTTCACTCACCCATGAATTTTCTTTGAACCAGTTTGTTTCCATGAAGTTATATTTGCTCCTTAAATTTTGCTGTTGTATATACTTGCTCACTGAATAGAACACATGATGTAAGAAATCCCACTAATTTGAATTCAACCTTTTGTTTCGCAACTTGTTTGTGGGAACTGCACTTTAGATGTTACTAGTGTGAGCCTCTGCTTTGAAGATGAGAGTTCATTGACTCCAAAGCAAAAAGAAGGACCTAGAATAGTAAATAGCATCCGTGTAAATACATAAACACAGGGGTTTTTTTCCTTTTACCTCTGGTCTATCTTGAAAGAGAAAAGATTTACTGGAAAGTCATTCTTTACACAGCCAAGTTAATAATATTCACACAAGCAGAATAGCAGATTCTAAATCTAACAACCTGCTTTTATTTGTGAGAATTAACTAGAGTTCATCATGCATCTACTGGTTGCACTTAACATCTGAACATCATGAGGACTTTCAGGTCACATCTTACATTGCAAAATGCTCAGTGAAACATAATCATAAATAAAATGGAACTTTTATTACTTCTTATAATAGTTCCACTAGGGTAAATTGATTTCTTAATGTGACAAATTTTTCACACACTATGGCCACCTCTATCTTTATATTAATATAAATTTTCTTGATAAGATACTATGGCAGTTCTTTAGATCTGTCCTCTTCGGGGCAACCTCTGTCACATTTTCACTCAGCTTCACAGCAAGAGTGACATGTAAGGAATCTTCCCATCTTCAGCAAATCATACAAAATCCAAGGCAAAATTCAGCCTTTATTTCATTGCAGAAAGCAGGGCATAAGTCCTGCTGTTGAAGACATCAGAAAGGGACAGACTTTCAGTAGAGCCACAGCATATAGTGACAGACATCAGTCTTTCCTAAAGCCATTTTCTTCTTTATAATGACTGCCCCCCCCCAAAAACCTAGATTCCTTACACGTTTAAAAATTAAGTGAGCACTTGTGTTGTTGCTGCTGCAAAATAAGGAAAGCTACAAAGATCACAGAGACTGGCATAAACAATTTATCCAAACAATCATAAAAATAAATTTAAAGTAAAATATCAAATTATTACAGATACCTCAGAAAAAAATTGCTCATAATTTCTTTCTTTAACAACTGAATCCAGATCATAATTCTATATTTCTGTTGTGGCTGGTGGCATCCCAGGCACTTTGAAGGAAAAGGAAGTGAGCTGAAGCTTCTTTTATTTTTGGTTTAAGTGTAGTGGTGCCATCAATATTTGCAAAGAAAGAGAAATAAAAATAATCTAAGTTTGGATTCTGGTTGACTAGAATGATTGTGGTTCACTTTCAATTCAAACTTGTATGTCTGTGTTAGCTTTTTTACTATCATTAAGCATTAATTTTAAACTTCTATGGTATTCTGCTTACTTAACAGTCGAGAAAAGAAAGAGTGGGTTATGTAAAACTCACTTATTACTGTAATAACAATTATTACTACCATTTGGACTGCAGGATAAGCATATGAAACACTCATCTATACAGCTATGCACAATGTACATGGTGTCCATTGATACTGTAAGTTCAGCAAGCCAACAGCAAGATAACATTTCATGTAACTCCTCTTTGCCAATACTTAGACATTGCAACTAAATACCAAACAGTGTCACGTGTGTCAGTCAGTTCCTGCAAGAAAGAATATGTGATGAACTGTTTGTTTTGAACTATCTGTATAAACATATTGCAGAAATGAAACCCAAGCTTAAACAATGGGGAAAGTTATCCGGTATTAAAATAAACAGTTCTAGGAAAATCTCTAAAAATGTTTACCAAGTAATTTTCTTCCGCGTAGTTTCTCCACGAGCATTCTGCCATGTCCCTGGTTTCTCAACCAAACCCAGTTACACTGACTATAGATACGCAAATATTAATGGACAAGCCTGGGCCTTAATTGCCTGTAATTGGATCCCCAAGCAAGGGCATTTTTACCTACAGTCAAGCTTGTAGGTAGTCAAAGGAGGACTTTTGGTTTTAAGCATTAAAAAAAAAAAAAGTCTTTTTTACAAAATAGTATTTGTTTTCTTCTAGAAATCTGAGTGTTTAGATATTGAAGAAAAACAATTTTAAATGAAAATACTACAGATTTAAGCAAAACATGATTCTTACAAACTCCGTTAAAAATATTTTTCTAATATCACAGAGTAACATTTGTGCTGAGAGAATAATTCACTTTGTCAAACATTGTCTATGCACAATTTTATTGAAAGTTATTGAAATGTTATTGAAAGTTATTGAAATTTTATTGAAATTTACTACCTGAAGTAATAAGCATATTTCCTTTATGTAAGTCAGACTTTATCTCAAATTCTTTAACATTATTTCTGATTATAACTATTCTCTTATAATCATAGACCTAAAACGATTAATTACTCTATATTTCATTTGCAGCAGGTGCACCGTAAAATTGTGTTTAGTGTAGCTAACTTGGGGGGGGGGGAAATAAATGCAGAGTATGAAAATGAGATGTGAGATATCTACATAATATATTCATTACACTTAAGCATTATGCATGTTTTGAAAGGAAATGAGTTATGGCTGAGATGCTTTGTAACGGCAACAGCAACAAAGCAAATTCAGTATTCAGAGATGCTCTAAAGGAGCTGCATCAGCCTCATTTGTTCAGAGTGAGCCACACTCCATCACACAGAGAAACAGGTCTTTTCATTCCACGGAAAACTGACACATGGGGATACGTGCACAATTCCCATTTTATGCAAACCCTTGGGAGCAGAGGGTTGGGGGCTGGGAGGAAAAGGAGGGTAGTTCTGCTGGTAGCCAGTTTTACAATCGTTGCAGGAGAAAACAGTTCTCAAACATAAACCCCTTTCACTGGTCTTCCTACCTGTTTAATCACTTCCCTCCAAAGTGTGAAAGGACTAACCCTCAGACATTCACACTCCAGAGACTCATATTTCCTCATGTTCAGTTCACAGTGAAACAGTGATCTTAGTTCAGTCTCTAGTGGACAAACACAGAATAAGTAAAGTCTCAGAAGCATGATTCAGCAGGCAATTTGCTGAAGTAAAATCATGTGTGCATAAGCACAGAAAACAACTTTTCTCTCTTTAGTGTTGGTCTAAGCCTCCCAAGGCACAGTAAAATAATTTCATAAGAAATGCTTTCTTCTACAAAACACATCCCCTCACTTCCAGCCTTATACTCCACAAAGCAGCCCAAGATATTAAAAAATTAGGGAATTAGCCTAAAAATGACATGCTTGGTTATACTTGCTTTTGTAGTCATATGCTTACTGCACAGAATCTTTTCTCTCTTATTAGAGCCAGGTATTCAAGAGCACAACTAATTTACTAAGAAATCAAGAAATTCTCTCTAAAGATTTTAGTAGATTTAGGGGGACTGGGGTGGCTTTATGCACTTTTTAACATATTTCTGTCTTGTACACTGTCTGGATTAAACAAAATTTGTAAATGAGATAGGTAACAGTAACTATGCTAATATGAACTTCCAGCCTGACAACTGGAATCTTCATCAGAGTTTTAATGGTGTTCATTCTTAATATGAACTTGTGTTGGAGTTAAATCAGGTATCTCTCAAGTGGGTGCATACAGTAGTTTTCTTATGCCATACTACATGACTAGTTGCATCACTCAGTTGTGCAATTTCCTATGTTTTCCCAGATCAAAATGCCAGCATATGAATGGCAATATCACAAATAACCACACATGGACTGTTTGTTTATTTTTACTGCTCAGCTATCCCAAAGCATTTTCATTACCAAGGCATGGACAAGATCCTGCAAGGTATGTAGTTTTACACGAGTGAGTAATCCTGTTAAGGTGAATGGGGCTGCTTATATGAGTGAAATTATTCACATATTTAAGTCTTTTCAGACTCAAACTTCACTGCATATATAAAATACTGAAAAGTTCATTAGGTGTTTAGAGATATTGCACAAGTTCTTTACAATAATTACTTCTACCAAGTTACTGCAACACCTTGTAACTCATTTTCCTCTTCTTAGGAAGGAATGCACATATACACACACAAATTGAAACAGGCTGTTTCAAAACCAGTGTAATTTACATAGTTAAAAATGTTTATTCTGATGTTTTAAAGTGCAAATGCCTACATGCTTTCTTCTTTCTTTTCAGAAAGAAATTAGCTGGGTAGAATAGTATTACAGGATCTATTTATGGAGGAACAATTATATTCTTAACCCAGAGCCTAAAGTTGATTTTTTTAAAACTGCTCCCTTTTGCTGTCAGAGAAACAGGTATCCTGCATGACATCTGATCTGAATCTGTGAACTATAAGTAGAGCTTAGAAGAATAATTAGTAAGTTCTGTCAGCAGTCTCTGGAGCATTTTTGTGTTCTCTGACTCACATGCATCCTTAGTCTCTTGAGAAAAAGCTTTAAGAAGTTGTATCTTTTGGTAAAGTGAAGAAAATTCTGCTCCCAAGAGCAATATCACTGAGAGGGATGCACTCTGGCTGGAACATTTCCCCCTTACACAGCCATGAACTTAGATCAGTCCTTATTACCTCTGTTCTCATAGAAACTAATGAAAACTTTTAACAGCATAAACATCCCCCCCCAAAATCATTTAGTGAGAAATGAAAAAAAAAAGAAACACTTACTTTTTGCAGCCACTGAGTGTAATTTTCCATCACATGTTCCAGATGTTGCAGTTTCTGGGAAGAGAAATCCTGTTCCACGTGAGGAGCATCTCTCTGAAGAGCATTTGTGTTGTACTGGTCTGTCGTGCTTTCACGACAGTTCCCGTCCTGTTCTGGCAGAATGAAAGTATAGGTGCAATGCCCATGCTGAATCCGGTTAAATCTTCTCCCACTGGCTTCTGGACCCCGACGCTGGTTATTACAGCCTACATGAGCAAGAATTGCTGCCAGGAAAGCAAAGGAAAGGAAAACTGACATGTTATTTTTACTTTCTTTTCCTGCTTTCAGTAAAACTTTTGCTTCCTCTTTCTTTAAATTTTTTCTTAATTTCCCTTAAAGCCTCTGGAAAAAGGACTGGAGCAGCTCACTTTAAAAATCAAGCTTGGATAAACTCTTAGGTTTTTTAATTTCACTGTGAGGATAGCTTCCTTAGTTAAAATTGGGAATATTTATTGCATAGTAGTTAAGATTTATTGTTTCCTCTGTGTTACAGTCCAGCATGTAGCCTGCTTTAGCCAGCTGCATATGCATATCCCAGTCTCTTTCCCCTACACTATCTGCTGCAGAACTGCTATTTTCTCTCAGGCTTCAGTGAGTTTTATTAAGGTTGCACTTTCAAGCCAAGCTGGAAGCAAGCAGCCTTTCACAAGATGACTTGACAGGAATGCGTGTATGAGTGCGCCCCTATGCTAAGGATGGCTGATGGCTCAGTGCAGAGGGATCATCTTACAAACTGGCTGGATGCATGACCTCAATCGTGCATGTCTTTCCAGCCCCTACTGCAGAAAACTGCTGAGGGCTTTTGACGAATTCACGTAAGTTTAATAAGTAAGGCAGTCCACCTTAATACGCTTCATATGTTCACACTGACCTATTAAAATGTAGATAAAGTGTAGAAGTTTGTTGTAATCCCTCTGTAAATATACAAAGCACTGAAATTAAAAATACTTTCAGTTCTACACTGCTCTGTATCTATTAAAGAATTCTAAGTCAGGCGAATGACACTTATGGGAAAAAAAGTCATGTTTAACCCTCACATGTTTTAGCTGCTTGTCTAAATGTGTTTCTTTAGAAAAGTTTTCAGGGGTTTTTTTTAGTTTGGTTTGGTTTGGTTTTTTTGGTTTGTTTGGTTTGGTTTTTTTACAGCATATATTGAAACTGCCAAATACTAATGGGAAAGGCAGAAAGATAATAATCTTCTGTGTTTGGTGTGAAAACTAAGGTAACTAATTAAAAAACAGTAAGAGATAGTGGCTGGACTACTCCAGATTGTCTTCTGTACTCCTGTGTAGTTATCATGTGCAAAACACTTCTTCCAATTTGCAAGTCTGTATGGGCTGTACCGGCATCCCTCATTATATGTGCAGAGTGGGGTAACTTCCTCAGAAAAAGGTTCTGCTAATTGCCTAAGAAGCTGTCTTATAATTAAATAATGCCTTTGGTATTTGCTGGAGACAAATAAAAAATGCACAGACTATAAACAGGATTGGAATATTCATGAAAGTCAGAGGAATTTGGATTTGAGTTCCTGCACTGGCATTTGTTGTTGTTACATAAATATCATCCAACACTGATGCAGAGCACTTTGCACAATTTTTCCCATGAAAGTAAGTAGTTTTCTAAATAGTAATATTGCATCACTATAAAAAAAAAAAAACAATCTGCAAGGGTTTTACCCTCAAGAAAACCTACCTGCAAAAATTTTGAGTGCAAGTGCCTTCAGTACTTGCGCAATTGCCACCTGCAACACAACTACAATGTCATTCTGAAGGAACTGCCTGGAATATTCAACCAGGCATCTGACCTGCTCCCAAGGAAGCTATTGCTACTCAAAACTGGGAGCAGAGATTTTTCATCTTGCATCTGGAAAGAAACCACTGCATTTGAACCAAAAAGTAATATCCCCTACAATAAAATAGAGAAATGAGAAACTCTCATCTTCCTCCAAAATGTTTATTTATTCCATATATAGAGAGATAGAGAAAAGGAAAAAATACAAAGCAAGAAGCAAAGCATTATTGCTGCTGTTGCTTTGAGCAAAATAAGAATATCCTTCCACCTCTGAACTGTTCAGTCCACCTTAGCCCACTGTTGTTTTTTTTTTCCTTTTTCTGCTTCTGAAAACCAACTTCTTACCATTTTCTTTCTTGCTCGCATACAGCACTTCCCATAACTCACCACCACCCCCCGAACTAGTTCTGTGGTTTATTACACTGTCTTTGCAATTATTGTGAAATGTATTTGCAATATATTTGCTCATCTAAGATCAGGGATGGAAAGAGAAGAATGTTGTAGGAATAGACACTGAGCTGAAGGGTTAGCACAAAAGCAGCTTTTCCCTCTGAGGCAAAGCAAAAATACCAGAGCACAAACATGGCAACAATAAACACTTTTCTTATAAGTAAAAAGAGTATTTTATGAAGGGGCCTCAGAACAACTTAAATGGGGGATAGCAAAGGTGGGTGTACAAAGCCTTCCTAGATTTTTAGTTCATATTTTCTAATATGAGCACACATTTACACAAATGCCTCATTCATTTTCTGCAGAATATTTAAGTAACAGACTTTTTCACATGCAAATATGAAAAAGTGAGATTGCAAACTTACAATTGACTCTTTTCAGATGAGAAAAGACTTCAGAGAAGAGCTGGCTCACTTGGTTGCTATTACATAGCCCCTTCCTCTGACTTGAGGTGACTTCTCCTTCCCCTTCTGTTCCCTTCTTCCTGAAGGGTAACAGCCATTAAGACCTTCAAGAACCACACAGAGTTACCCAGCATCTTTGGCATTTGCTTGTTTGTCTCCAGCTTAGTTCCCTTCTATATCACTTGCCTCTCAAAGCCAGACCCGCCCCCCAACAAACCCAGGCCCCAAACTGGTGGATCACAGGCAACATGTAATGGTCAGGTGTCACAGCAGGGAGATGTGGCAGTGCTATGCAGCAGCCAAAGCATCTCCTACCAGCACACTGCACTAAAGACAACCAATAACCCCAGACTATGTATTGTTCACATCTGTGTTGCAGGATTAGTACATCTGAGACATTTTGTGTGCCCAAACATGAGGTCTCACACAGCGACAAGGAAGGGATGGCAGAAGCCTGGTAGAAGCCCAGGAGCCATTCTGTCTCTCCTGGTTTGCAGCCTTTCTAGACCACAGGGAGGCACAGAAAGGGACTCATGAATTGTGATGGGATGCACTTAAATATTTCCAAGGCTCTGAATGACTGCTTAAATGGCAGCAACTCTATTGGCTGCATAGGAACTCAGCAAGCTTTGGGTCTGCTCTTGCTGACCCCAGAGTCAGGGCTAGTCTCTACGGACCCTTACTAGAATCACAGACATTCCCAGCCCTGTAACACAGGGACCAGCAAGGTCAGCTTGCTGTTTCCCCAAACACACAACAAAGTCATTTTGATAAGTGCATTGACCCAACAGGGCTAGGTTCAGTTTACACTCCTCCCTCACACACTCATGGTCCTCTGCATACACAGGCAGAAGTGCAACATCCAACATAGAAAAAATCATATTTCCAGGTCTACAGATTATTCCACTTAATTTCACATTGGAATTTTATAAGGAATTCAATTTTATCCAAGGAAAAGAAGTTCAGAAATAAGAAGAGTTTTTATTTTCTAAAATTCCCTATTCCTACTAAGGTATTTGTTTTTTTTCTTTTCAAAAGCAAACTGATGAAACAAACAAAATGTCTTATCCAAGACCTCCAATGATTTGATGTTGTTTACCCAAATTGATAAATGTACAGTTTATTATCCCACTACTATGTGATCTATGTGACATGTCCCAGCTTTTCAAAACCTGAAAATTTCAGTGAGGTGAGAAAAAAAAATAGTTCTCACAGTTCCGTCAAAGTCACTGTGGGTATTTCTGCGGCATTTTATATTATATACTACAGATAAAATCTAAATTATTTGCCCGGGATTGCACAGTGGCTCAACAAGAAACTGAGTAGGAGTATGTATGTGTTTAAAAGGTTCTTTATTTGTCTAAGACCACTTTCTCCATCACAATGACTAGTTTTGAAATCTCTGGATTTCTCCTTCTGTGTAACAGGGAAGGAATGGATCCAGAGGTTTGCTTCCCAGATGATGCAAAGTCTCATACCCATTGTGTATTTAGTAGCTATACAAAATACTGTAGTTTACTATGTAATCAGTCCTACAAGGCAAAAAAAATGGGAATTCAACACCCAGATAAAGGTTACATTCACATGATATTGGTTCTTACATATCTAGTATTAACATGATTTAGTGGCTTCTGTTACAGAATCGTATGCATGCTCAGAGTTCAAACATAAATTCTGGAAAACCAAAATCTATTTCCATTTCTTTACATTTCTGCTGCAATATGTGTTATTGTTGCAGATGAGTTGCAATAAGTTTGCATCATGTCATGCACTATACCTGGGGTTACTCCAACTCAGTTTCCTCAGTGTATAAGGGAAGACACTGCAGAATGGCTCCTGAACATAGGTATAAGAAGCAAGCTTTTTTTTTTCTAGGTAAACCAATGCTGTATTAGGATACAAAATATTTATTCTTAATGTAGCACATTCCAAAGAACCTCGTTCTACATATATAAATTTTAGATAATAAAATGGATCTTAAATCCCATAAATCTGGCTGGTTCTGTGCTAAGGCTTCTCCAGTTACTTCAGTGGAGATGGTCCCATTTAATCACACTGCTGAGATCAGAACAGGATGAATAATATTGCCTGACCCTACAAAATCCAGGTGGTATTGAGAGCAGATGAACACTTACTTACCATGCAATAACACTTTCTCCTACAACCTGTATGCTTTCTTTTCTTACTTTCCTGGGAATAAGCAAGTAGTCATCTCAGAAAAATTACTCCTCAGGTCTGAAGTTTTTATATTCACATGTGCATATTTAAGGTATGATCCCACATGGTGCTGCTTGCCAGGTCCTTCCTTCAAATGAACACAGTGATGAATGCTCAGTCACGCCACAGCCCAGCCCAACCCTCCCAGCATTTGGGTTCACACCTGAGAACAAGTAAAGAGGTGGGAGCATTAACAGAGCTTGTAGAAGCTGCTAAAGCAGCAGCTCTTCGAAGAACATGGTGGTTTACCACAGAAACACCTGAAGTACTTGTTATGCTGTACATGTCTGAATTTTGTCACACACAGAGGCTTTAATGGATTCTTTCCAAATATGTTGGCAGATGAGAGAGCTAGGTGTTTTCTGAAAACTTATTTTCATGCTGTGGATTTTTTCTTATATTCATAACAAATCTTTGAACTTACACACTCAGAGACAAAGTACACAGATTAATTCCTTTAAATTTGCTCTCATTCCCTGGGGAAAGAGGAAATACCCCCAACATCCTCTTGGTGTCTGTTTAGGGTAATTTTTTTCCTTAGTTTTCACACTTCCAGGATACCTGAGTTATTTTCAAAGACCAATCTGCAACCCTATCAAACAGGAGTGATACACGGTAATGAAACACAGTGGGCATGACATTTCTATTTGAAAATGATAAAAATAGATGCCCTAATCTGAAATGCCTGTTCAGAAGACCAAAACCAGTGATCTTGTGCTGTAAATCCTAGACAAAACCAAACAACTGCCTGATTTTAAAAGCAAGATATTTCATACAGCTACAAGTGCTTCAGCCTTACCATGTGAATGTGCCTTCTGTTGCAAATTACATTGAAAGTGCAATTTTGTGAAAATTATTTATCAGCAGTTGGCTTTGGTTGAATGGTTTACTTGGTCTATAGACTATCTCTGGATCTTAATGATCACCAGGGAAAAATACAGGAGAGAAACAACAACCCACTGATAAGTTACCTTCAGTTTCTAGACTCAGCTGCAGCAAACAGAGTCCAGAAACAGAGACCTTCTGTCTGAAAACAACCGCCTGCGAATGGAGCTTTGACCTGCTCCGTCTCCGACCTGGGCCGGTTCACCCCTCCTTAGACCTGTAGCCCCAAGTACATTGCTATATGTGCATCTGTTCTTGAGATCACAAAGGCAGAAACTACAATAGTGTAATTTACCCATGAAAGGAATATTTGCAGTCCCCCAGTCAAGTGTAAATAAAAAAGGTTTTTTCAAATACTAGCAAAAGTTGAATATTTAGCAACAACAACAACAACAAATAATAAAATTTAAGTCTGTTTAGACTCTATGGACTAGTGGGTTAACATCTTTCCTTTGGAGTCTTAACCCTTAATTCCTTCAAGATTACAGGCTTCTTCCCTAAAGGAAACCAAAATCCTGAATCAGGTGCTTAAAAAGCTTTTTTTTCTTGAGGAGCACTCAATACATAATTGTTAGAGACACAGAGGACAAAATATAGGTGACAAAATCCCTTCTGTTATTCATAGAAGAAATATGAGACCTACCCATCCTTCCTACACATGCTATTCCAATGAGTTTAATCTTTCTGTCCTCTTAGAAAGTCTTTTCCTCATAGATGTCTCTGTAGCTCAGACTTTCAACTCAGGTGCAGCAAAGAGGGAAGTGATGGCACTGCCAAGGATGGTCAGAGCATTTGGCGGTGAGCCCCAGATATAAATCTTGACATGACTGCTTGACATGAAGAGAGGTGGAAATCAGGCTCTCATCTTTTTGAGCATGTATATTCATAACAAGGCATGAACAGCAAGGCATGCTTCTTCTGCTGGTTGAGACACATCAACCAGACTCCCCATCAACCTGAATGACACTTTAAACCACCACAGCAAAAGCCAGTCTTTGTTGATCTATGACAATTAAAAATTGGAATGCAAAACATTCTCCTTCATTTATTCCACATAGAAAAGGATGTAAATCCAGGTCAGTTCTCAGTATTTAGGTTCTACAAGAACTCAAGTATATAGCTAAAGTATTCATAGAAAGAATATAGCCCTACTTCTAGAAAGGTAGACATTTTTTCTAATTAAGGCTGATTTGCCTAGCACATTTTTGCTAGAATAGACTTAGGCAAAATAATACATGAGCAATAAACTTTATTGCCTATAATGCTGTGACAGAAGCTATGAACATCAACTTTTTCTCTTGAGTTTCTGTGGAGCTCAGATCAACTTTGACAAACTTTTGGAAAATGCAATCTAAATTAAAGGGACTAGAAAAAACAGCCTGAAAGAGGTGTAATCTATACACCAATATCAAAGGAGAATGCACCAAATCTTCATTTTACAATTTTCTGTGAAAAATTTCTATAACAATCATAACACATCTGCTTTCAGTCAAAAGAGGGATAAAACCCATTCTTCAATAAGCTAATAGTTAATTATGTAGGTGAAATACCTACCTTTTGTTGTACGTGTAAGCTGGGAACACATGGATTAAGAGTTTGGATTGCTATTCTTCCTTGAGTTCAACTTCAAAACCACAGTTTCATCATTTTAGATGTCTGGTTAAAAGGAGTATGTGGCAAATGCAATGATGTTTCTGAAATGCATTTGATTCCAAATGAGAAATTGAGTCCCAAGATTGAGTCTCAGTATTTCAGCTTTTTGAATTCACGCCCTTGTATTTTTCATGAATGGAACACTCAGCTCCATGTGTTTGCTCAGTGCTCATCCAACTTATCTTAACTTTTTGGCCAGAGTTCGATTCTAACAGAAGCAGGAGAAGCCAACAGTAATGATATCACACAAGACAAGCAGCCCGGTCTTCCAGTATTCGGGATCACCTTGCTGGTACTTGTTCTGGAGAGGATAAATAGTAAGAAAGGAAGCAGAGAGCAGAACATGAAGGATATGGATATTTTTAATATTGACAATACCAAGATTTATAGCATAGGCAACCTAGCTTGGAAGCTGCAGAATCCCAGCTGAATGGAAACACTTTAACAAAATAGAGTATATGGGGAAAAAAAAGCAAAAACACTGGCAATGTTCTTCTAGAGCCTCATGAAAAACAGCATAAAGTTGCATTTCAATTCAAACTGCAGGAAATACGAGCTCACCATTACTATGTGAACGTATCATAGGTCTAACAAGCTCAGGTTTTGCCAAAAAATTCTTAATATCTTACTTGTTTTCTCTGAAAAAGAGTCAGAATCTTTTCTTTCTCCAACATTACCAATAGATTATATATCCCTATTGCTACATGCATTTTAAGGAATTAAGTCAAATACTAATTGAATACTTTTGAATACTTTGATAACAAGACTGGTATATTGGACTCTAGTTAAACCTTACAGTCCCTGTGACCATAGCAACTTCCTTATACTCAGTATATTAATTAAATCATTCCCAGCAGCTAAGAGTTAGGTTCTGGGTGACAGATATAGCAGAGAAGAAGGCAGGAATAAGCTACCAGGGATCTGAGGTATCAGAGGTAAGTAAACAGCAGTGTAGTCTTCGTAAGGGAGAAGCAAAAAGAGACAGTCTGGAATTAAGAATTGCAAGTATTTCTTATTTAAGAAGGTGGTTTATAAATAAAATATCCCTTATATTTTATAGTGTACTTTTCTCCCAGCACCTATTATTTTTGCAAACAGCTTCTGGTTTCACATTCCTTATGTGTATACAAGGCAGAGACTTGGCTTTCTATGCAGCATTCTGGCAGCATCCCCATAATACCAAAATTCATCATTAACTAATTAGAAACCTCAGTCAACTGGTCAAAACTGTTTTAAGAGACCAGTCAGCTTTTTCCCAACTGTACATATCATTTTTAATTAGGAAACAAGAAGCCAGACAACACAAATATAAAGCAGTGAGGCAAGAGGCTAGCTATGGTTTGGGAGCAGCTTCCTGTGGAATTGCACCAGCAAGGCACGCCAGCTGCACTGCACTAAATAGCCTCACTACATCCACATGTCACACTTCTTGGATGAAGTATAGGAGGCACTCATCCTATACTTAGACAGCAGGCTGTCATAATTCTGTATGGGAGAAAACATTTACCACAAGTTGGCTCTGATTAATTGGCCTGCTATCATTAGTAGTAGTCAGAGACAGTACTTTTCCAACCGAGTTGGAAAATAGACATAGGAATCTGTGTCCTGGGGACTAGGGTATGCCTGGTACAGAGGCTCAGGCATTGTACTACATAGCTCTATCTAGCCCTGCAGTTCAGTCATCTCCATGCCATACTGCAATCGCAGGGAAGGCATATTACCTTCCCGTCAGAGATTCCCTCTAGCACTTTTGTACAACCTACTCTGGCACAGATACCCAAAGCTGAGTATAAAACTCACTGCAAAGGATGCTGCCAGGTTGTCATTATTTGCATAGCCACATTGTTTGAGACTGGCACCCGTAGCAGGCAGCCAGAATATAGGTCTCAGGCTTATAATCACACTTAACATCTCAAAATGTCTAATCATGAAGCCATAAAAATGGAGATAATAAATGGAATTACAAATATATTTGGTTCCTCTAATGCCAGTGGTCATATAAATGATGTAGCAACTGTATTGAATCCAAACAACACGTTTATAAGTGAAATGAGATTTGCAGCCTATTCTTCAACCAATTCTGTGAACTCAGTGGAGCGGAGGACCTGTGACAGCCTGGCATTACTTATTCTGTTGCTGTATGCCTTGGAAAACCAGACCTGAAAAATTAGCACCAGAGCCTGGACTGTGTCCTCAGGAGCATGTGTGCTCAGGCACCGGGTCACTGGAGCGCCACTAGCCTGAGAGCTTGATTTCTGAATATAAATATAAAAGGAAATGGTCTGAAGTACAACATTAAAAAAAAAAAAAAAAACAAACAGAACATTATCTTCTCTGTGTACAGCAGCTACTGTACATCTTACATACATCAGCCCAGGGTACTTGAAGTGCTTCTAATTGCATGTAACTCAAAGACTCTTAATTCACTTTGATCATCATAAACCCATCAGCACACTTACTAGACATTTAACTTCTGTATGCCAATAAAAATGTTTTAAACTGTTAACTGCCTGCTTAAAGCAGTAATTAATCCCCAAGATCAACACCTTCAAAATTACTGCCACAGGGCATAGATAAATATTAATCTTGGCTCTTGGGGAATGTTGGGCTTATGACCTGGGAAAGGATCCCTCTTCAGAGTTTAGGGTTTTATCATCTGGTCTGCCACTGAGATATATAGTTCATAGGGGAAAAAAGCGTGAAAAACACTATTCTGTTTTTAGCATCCTTGATGTAACCTTCTAACTCAGAATGTGGAGATAAAGTATTTTCTAACTGCAACTTTCTCTGCATGTATCCTATGAAATAATCAAACACCATCCTTTGATGAGAATAATCTTGGTGTAATGATGAATGGGTGGAACAAGACTTGTGAAAATTTACATACTTACTTCTAAAAGGACCAGCATCCCCCTCCTGTTTAGAGATTGTGCTCAGCAAATGCCCACTGAACAGTTATTAGCCATGCATGCCCAGGTGGGTCCCGGAGCAAGAGACAGGTTTGTGGCACTGAGTTAATTTGAGCTGTAACTGCTGTAACAGGAGAGCAGGAAACAGAGAAACACAGAAAGCAAGAGATTGGATAGGTCTGTATCCAAGCATTACTGTTAGGTACTTTATACCTCTTGCATAAAAGGTAAAAAAAATCAGGAGTTTATATAAAGTCGTTTATTCAGTTAGTGATTTGCAGTAATTTTTAAAACACTGTTACTGTACTTTATAAAAAAGTACCATCTGGACAATAATATTTTTATATAGAAAAACATTTTTTTAAAACAAGTGGCAAAATGATCACAAGTTTAACTCTTGAAATTGTAAGTACAGCTTTGAAGAGGTAAACCAGACGCAAGCTAGCCAAGCTGTGTTGAATTTTGTTGAATGATACAATCTTGCTCCTTAGATTCTGAAGTGTATAAAAGAAATGTCCTGTACACAACTTTTTCATGTCCTCTATAGCTGCACACATATCCAAGTTTGAAGAGCCGTGAACTCAGGCTTCCTTCATTCCCTACCCCACATGACACTATACAAGTGGCTGGAACCACCCCATGTGGCTGGAAATACTGGGAGCTTGTGCAGTGACACAAGTCCTCCCAACTACGTGTGCATGTCAGAACAGGGAACTGAAGAAAACAGCATGACAAGACTAAACACAGTGGTGAGGCTCTGGCAGATGACCCTTAAGGGATGAAGCCAGACTGCAGTGACATCTGAGGTGGCTCTGCTTACTCCACCCTTAGTCAATTCTCATCTGGTATTTATAAATGTACTTTTTGATAAATATGGACCCGTCAGTCTAATTACTGCCATAGGCAATAAACAAGTATAAACTCACCCTTCCTAAAATAAAAAATTAAGGTAGTTGGACATGCAAAGCAAGCCTGTACATCTTAAGGCACTCTGTTGTGGGAAGCAGAGAGGGTGCCAGGCTTTGTCTAGTACAGTAGAAGCTGGCAGTGAAATCTACAGAGACTGAGCAATGCTGGGGCTGTTATAATGCCATTAGGATGTTGCCAACTTACTGTTTTTCTTGCTTTTTGAAATAAATTACATATACTGTTTATGTTTTGTTGGGGCCTGCGAATGTGTCAGGTATGAGCATTAGGAGGTAACAGGTGCCATTTTTTCCGCTCTGTGCTGTTCATAAGAGGGGAAAAAATCATATCACTGTTCCACAATTCCACTAGTACTAGGTTGAAACAAGCAGGTGATCTGAAATTTCTGTTCCAGGTACTATCAAAAATTTATGTTTCGAAAGTTGCTACATGCCATGCTGTTTTCATACTACCTATGACAAGTGAGAATTTTTTTTGTTTTCAAAAGCATAGGAAAACTCCTGAATAGTTATGGGGGCATAAGCAAATGTATCACAGAGCAGAAGTGATGCTAAGTGCTCTAAAGCAGGGCAGTCACTGTATGAATAAAATATGAAGGAAACAGAACATCATCATCGTTACTATTTTCCATTAAACTATTACTTTAGATTCTCTGTTTCTGCAAAACTCTCAGTTTTCAAACTCTTTTTCCTCAGCCTTTCCCAATGTATCTTTTTGCCGTATCACTCGCCCTTCACCAGAATTCGATCCCACGCAGTACATCCCTGCGGTCACTCCCGCCCCGGATAGCCGGGGAGGCGCTCCCGGACGCGCCGCTCACCCGGCCGAGGCGGCGGCGGAGCTCGAGCGCCCCCTGCCGGCAGCGCCCGCCGCGCCGGGGGGACACCGAAGGGACGAGCTCGGTGATCCCGTGTGGGCGAGCGCTGAGCACCGGCCCGGGCGCCTTAGCGAGGGGGAGATTTACGTCGCTGGTATGGCAGAGCCCCTCCGTTTTAAAACAATTATTTTTTTAGCTGACAATGTTTTGAGATGTTTCCATAGAATCCACAGTTTTTGTAGTCCCGCTAACCACGTCCTCTGGCTGGAAGTGCAGCTGCGACAGCAGAAGAGGGAGAACGTGCGGCACAGGGCAGCCTGGGCACGGGGCAAGCAGGCAGAGGTCCTGTCCTGTGCATATCCACCCCTCCCTTCAGTAAATGCTGTGAGTGTATCCCGAGGGTCCAGGAGGTCAATTTCTGAATAGCTGCAAGCATCACTAGTAGATCGCTGGTGAAAATATCCTTTTAACGACCCACAGAGGACCTAAGAAATTAATCTCTTTTTTTTTTCAGCATATTTTTCCAATTTTTCTGTCATTTTTCTAAACAAAGTTTAAAAAAAAGAAGTAGACATTTATATTCAGGTTGCTACTGAAACCTCCATGTTGGCTTCCAGCTCATTGAAATTTTCCATATGTAATTGCCAGGTAAGAAATTGATGCAGCTGATTGCACAGTAACAAGTTGCCCAGAGAAGCTGTAGGTGCTCCAAAACTGAAAGTGTTCAAGACCAGGCTGGATGGGGCTTGTAGCAACCTCATCTAGGGGAAGGTGTCACTGCTTGTGGAAGGTGGGGCTGGAACTAGAAGATCTTTAAGGTCCCTTCCTCTCAACCCATTCTATGATTCCGTGAAATTCTGTAAAAGGAAATCTTCCCACTTCAATTATTTTCACACTACAGCATATTTCACTGTCAAAAGTATTTCAGCTACTGTTACCTCCACAATGCAGAAAATTTTCTAAAAGATCAACATAATCATTATACCACTATGTGATTTCACTGTTAGAGACTGTCTTAACAGACATATTCTTCACCAATGAAAATAAAATTAAGCCTCTCAATCCAGGCAATGGCATATTTCTGGCATTAGCAATGGCTTTTGTGTTAAAAATGCCTTGTACAAATGATAAACAGGGCTCACAGTAGGGGGGAAGTCTTGATGTCATTAATGTTAATGAAAATTTTGCGATGGAACTAGGTTTTTACTTAAAAATATTTGTGCTACTTTTTCAGTAACTCCCTGGCTGCACAGTCTTGCAACACATTCTACTGCAGCCTTGGTAAAAGGATACAGGCTTGGACCCAAGCCTCAGTCCCTTATCAGACTAACTCTACTTCTTGTTTCAGTCAGCTGTAAACAATTGATACTATCACTGCAAAGTGCAAGAAATCTGTTATAAATAATGTTATCTGTCCTTGGAGAAATGTCATTCTCCCCTTTACACATCACACTGACCTATATGTAATCTTAAACTCCGTGAAGTGACATTGTGCTCCAAACTCAGTCCTGTATTACTGTGTGTGGTGTGTGACCAACACTGCAGTCACCTCCTTCTGAAAGAAAGAGAGACCTCAAGCTCCAGTTCTGCAACACCACACGCCTGCATGGGTCACAAGCACTGAGACACGAGGTGCGGGATGTTTGCGAACAGGAGCAACTGGCCTAAACAGACCGATTCCTTCAGGCTGGCTGAAAGTGGTTGAGCAACAGCAGAGAACTCTTAAAGTCCTTACAATTTTGAATGGCAGCATTCATGCACATTTGTCCAGGATATTTCTGTGACTTCTTTATTCTTGTAATTCGCATAAAGATCCAAATACTTTTAACTGCAGTGGTTCTTATTTCATATCAGGTGTAAAATGAAACAAAAATAGTCACTGAGAGCAAAAACAGAAACAGGGTGAATTATATTTAGATAGTTGTGACCTGGTAGCTTTAATACTAAGTGTAATGCTAGAGTAAGCAATGGTGCTAGTGCCAATGTAAATTTGCACCACCTAAAACTGCACAAGCACAAGTAGAGAGAGAAAGGGAGAATGTGACCGAAGGGTATGATTATGAACCAGCCCATGCCAGTGTGATTTTCTATGCAAAGCTTTCCAAGGACCAAAATAGCTTTTTCTTAATAGTGTAGGGAACTAGGAACCATGACCCATGAAAGGCCACTTGCATGGTAAATGATTTCAAATTTTTCATACTGATTTAGAAGAGCAAGTAAACAGCAATTTGCTTGTGTGAAGGACTCATAAAGAAGCATGACGTTCTACTTCTACCATGTAGGTTACAGTTCTTCTGACACTCAGGTCTGTGTATTTATCATAGAATCATAGAATATGCTGAGTTGGATGGGACCCATCAGGATCATCGAGTCCAACTCCTAGCCCTGTGCAGGACACCCCAAGAATCACACCATGTGTCTGAGGGTATTGTCCAAACATTTCTTGAACTCAGGTAGGCTTGGTGCTGTGACCCTGGGGAGCCTATTCCAGTGCTCAAACACCCTTTGGGTGAAAAACCTTTTCCTGATATCCAACCTAAACCTCTCCTGAGTCAGCTTCATGTCATTTCCTCAAGTCTTGTCACTGGTCACAAGTGAAGTGATCTGTACCTGCCCCTTCGCTTCCCCTCTTTGAGGATGTTGAAGACTGTGAGGAGGTCTCCCCTCAGTGCCCTTTTCTCCAGGCTGAACAAACCAAGTGACCTCAGCTAGCCCTCCAGACCCTTTCCCATTCTCATCACCGTCCTTTGAATGCTCTCCAACAGCTTGATATCTTTTTTATATTGTGGTTCCCAAAACTGCACACAGACCTCAAGGTGAGGCTGCATCAGTGCATTTCCTCAGCTTTAGTGACACAGTCAGCATATAGGGAGTCTAAAAGGCGGAAATGGAAGATAATTGTAATTTAAATGTATGTTTACATCTTGCAGCCTAAAACTGTACAGTTCCCCATATGTGAGAAACCTGAACAAATCTACTTTTCAGAAGAACAAAAATAATGGAAGCTAGTAAAAAAAGTACAATCCCCCTAAAGACAAAAATTGAAATGTAAGAAGAAAAAGTGCAAAGGAGACAAGGAATTATTTATAAAATGTTTATTCAATTCTACCTTGGTTTTATAAAGTTTCCTGAATCCTGAATATTACCATTTACATTGTGTCAAAGAGCTCTATTACACATAACAATGCAAGAATGGATTCCTTCATGGGAGTTGTGTGTGCAGGACACAACTGTCACATCAAAAAAATTATGAAGAGGTTTTAAAAATGTATCTTCTTCTCATTAACTGTAAGCGTCCAAAATCACCAATATATATATTTACTACTTTCGTTTCACATTAAATCTGCCTGCTTATGTATTTATGATGGCCAGGCTACATTAAATATGGGCAATATGTTTAACATACTTAAAAAATCGTTTCTTTAATAGTGCTATATGCAGAATATTTATAGGAAAATGGAATTATGAGCACCTAACTTCTTTATTAAAAAAAAAAAAGGAAAGAAGATGTTAAGTGTTTGAAGACTGAAATTATAAATTTCTGGGGTTTGTTTGTTTTTCTAATAGTTATAACATTTACAGCACTCTGGCAGAAGACCATAGACAAATAGATTTATATGAAATAATTCTATTAATTAATAGAGAAAGAAATTAATAGAGAAAGAAATTAACAACAACAAAAAAAAAAGTTATAATTTCATTTTAACTGCCACATTTATGTTTAACTCAGGGTAATTTTGTTTAATGAATGATTGAATTACTTAGGAAAAAGCTTTGATTATCTGCATGTGACTGTTGTAACTTTGGTTTTTGATTTCTTTGTTGGGAAGGTAGAAGTGATCACCTGGTTCAGCACAGAAATTTCTTTACTTGAAAGGAAAGGAAGCAAGTACCATATGTATTTTTTAAAACATCCAAAACTAAACATCAAAAACAGCTTCTCTAATTACGTATTTTCAAACACATTTGGTCTGAGAAGTTACTAATATTAATCTGATTATATATATATGACTGTGTCTTTCATTTATGCATATAAATATATATAAAAATATAACCATACTTATGAAAATGTATATAAATAAAATAGGATTAGATATATAATAGTATTTTTTACACATAGATACCATACCTTTTTATAATGAAAGTATCGATATAAATCCTTTGGCCTTGCAACTCTGAGAAAGCACAGCCTGTTGCTGCTGATGGGATGGTTTTCATATGCNCATCCTAAATGAAATAGCATCCAGTTTTAGGCATGTGACTCCTTCATTTTGGACCCACCTGCAAATGCTGCTTTCCCTCCATACAGTTCCATTAGAAGTCAACAGTCCGGCTTTCTCTTGTTTTCTGTCTTTACTGAGGCTTTTGGTAAAAGAAGGACACTCCTGGTGTTGGGATTCCAGAACTAATGTTTAATACCCACAGGGCAGAAGCATGTTATTCACATAAAGAGCAATTTATTTTAGTATTTTAATTTGTTTAGATTGTTATAGTGTATATATAGTCAATGAAGATATATCTGGCTTTCCATTGCTACCTGTAGCAATGACAATATAGAATTTCAAAGACCTATAGCAATATCTCAAATAATTGCATTAAAATTTGAAATTTTCCTACTAAATTTATAACACATTATTTTAGTGAACAGCACAGTGTATAATAAATAAATTTTCCAATACAGTTATATTATCTTGTACATGCATTACATTTTTAAATAACACAATAAGTGTTAAGTGCTTTCTAGATTATTTTACAAAAAATACATGTAGAACTTCATGTGTGAATTATTTTTAAGGAGGGATATGTAGCAGTTGGAAACTATTCCTTAAAGAGCTATTTCTATAAAAGCTTTGAGTGACTGAACTGTTTGAGAGAGTTACAGTCTGCCCAGAAATACTTTGGAGTTAAAGGGAGGCTGTAATTGTTAGCTAAGATATCTGTTGCAAATTGGTTAAGCATCTAGTGATTAAAAGCTCTTTGAGGTCTCCATATAAGTGCTCAGTGTGACTATTGCTCCTCTGAGTTACACAGCCTTGGTATATTTGTGATAACCCTTTACCACAGAGATTTTCGCTTTACTAAACCTGGAGACAAATCAATTGAAAACTTTCAAGGCCTGACATATAGTTTAGAAATACACCAGACCTCTGCCTAATATCTCACTGAAAACATTTTCTTGTGACACATTATTATGATCTTCCAGCCATTCTACGATTATAGCACAAATGAGAACCCCATACCTTTTTATGCCAGGGCCTCAAGAAAGTAAATAATTGTCAGGCTTTTTCCTCACTTCTAATTGTTCCTTATTAGAAGAAAACAATAAACTCTCTAATAAACCAAGTAGAAATATTTAGAATAGATAACATATCTGTTTTTCAGAACAGACTTTGCTGTTACTGTGCAGCTAATGGCAGACATAAACCATAGCAGGATCTTCAGCAGGACGTAATAGCTCTATGCAGTTTCTCTTGCCACACCATTAAGTGGTTATACTTTGCTTAAAGGCTTTTGGTCTTGAAACAAAGACAGGTCATGACAAGTCTGAAGTATAACAAACAGAAATTTATTTTTTAACCTGTGCATAGAAATGCACAGTTTCAATTTCTGTCCTTCTCAAATCAGATGCTGCTCCAGGACTCCAGAAGGAGGATTTGAGAGGCTGTACTGAATAGAGAAATTTGTCTGTGCAGCAGTTCCAGACAGGAATGCTGTTTCAAGGACCAGAAGTACCATATCAGCACGAATAAAGAGAAGACCCTTCACATTCCAGATGACACAAACAATCTAAAATCCAAGAAGAGAAGAGTTGCACTATTGAATTGCTGGTAAACTAGGAAAGGTAATCATAAACAATATCTGCTGTTTACATATTTACTTGTGTTAGACTATAAGATAACAAAGACAGAAAAACCCTACTGTGTCATAATTATCAAAGTGCACATTATCCCTCTCTATGCATGCTTGTATGTTCTCATTCCCTACCCGCTCTAAGGAGCAGCTCACATTGAGAGATAAACCACCTTGAATCAGTTCTCAGGTGTGTTGAGCAGTAGATATTTGGCAAGCTTCTATTCCACCCCACACCCCCTAACCTCCCACATTCACACACAAATCCTATCATCTCATTTAGCCTCAACCCCAGGTAAAGAACAACCATTCTGTATGAGAGAACAGCACAATTCTCCATCCCTGAACTGCAACATTCCCCAGCCACTGAGGATATCCTAGGATGGACCCAGAGCAGAAGAGTTAGAGAACCAGCACAGCAACACCATAGCATGACCTCTCTCTAATCCTATAATGGATACTTTTTCCTCTGGTCCAATTACAAATTGAATCCTTTCCAGTCGGTTGTTCCCCTATGAATTTAGTTCACGAAGTCCCTTAGTGGGGGTAAGTTCACTATCATAAAGCTGAAGTTTACCAGCTTATCCTCTGCTGCCTGCGGCTCCCCTTTCAGGGCTAATATTACAGGTTTTGGCATAATACTGTCTTGCACAACTATGTCCAACTTTTAAATTCAGCTTTCCCTGTGATTTCAGACCGACAGCCCATTCATCCCTACCCTTTAAGATTTCCTTTTTATCATATTAAAAGTTCTGTGGAGTACAACAACTTCAGAATTTTTGTAACGCAATTTTACAGCTACCTTCCTCTGCTGACAGCAGCAGAAAACATCAAGTGCATGAAAACGAAGCATTTGTTAGAGAAAACCCTTTTTGCCTGCCATATTGCTTTTTGTCACCAGTACAAAACAGTGTTTTCTCCACTCACCAGCTGCATTTGCACAAATTTTGGACCCTTCATTTGGATTAATCTGTAGTATAAACTGAAGACCTCTTTTTTCTTAGATAATTTATTACAGCACCACTCATTGTTCAGTAAGTGCTCAAAAGCATGGAAGCTAATAAATACTTGCTGCGATCAGTGTCAGAATTGTAACTGATCACTATCACACAGAGATTCCAAGTGCAAAATGCAACACCTTGTTTGAATTGTCTCATATCAACCAGTCTGATATTTCCTTCTAGTCTCCTCTTCAATTCAGTTCTTTACTGGTCATTCCCACGCATCTTCCTGCAGTCTTTCAAAAGAACTTTCAGAGAACAGGATGATCACTGCAGTCTGCCTTCAGATTATTCCAGAATTCCTGCTTTTTTTTTTTTTTTTTTTTTTTCTCCAGCATTCCTGTGAGCCTTCCAGGCTTGCTTTTCTGAAGATCTGAACCAACACCAATTATGGGGGAAAAAAAATTAAAAAAAAAATAAATTTAAATCGTCTTCTGTCAGAGTTGTGGGTTCCTTAGAAGAAAGAACAAAATAACAAATATTACACTGAAACATTAAATTCTTGTCATGCTACTGTTCAGCTACTTCCATCTGGATTTCAGAGCAAACCAACTGCTTACAGGTGCACATGGATAACTCTCTGTCTTCTGTAAGCTGTATGAGGATGACTCTGTACACTTGTGAGTGCTGCACAGCTCTTCCCTACAGGCAACTCTAGATAAGAACTCAAACTCACTGTAGCACTTTTTCCTATTCAATTTGCCCATAGTAGAAGGGAAAGGATGAAGGATCACTTTTTATTGCTGCAAGGCGTGCTCTCAGAGCCTGACAAAGCAGATGTGACAAAGCCACAGGCTAACCACAGCCACTTCTTCTCTGCCCAAATTCAGTTCAGGGAACGTACAGCTGCACCTCAAGATTTGGTGAGGACTGTTTCCTAATATTTGCAACTGCAGCTACTCTGCATAATATTAAAAGTGTAATTTTAGGAGTTTAGAACTCTAGTAAACTCAGCTAACAATGTGGGGATATTTAAGGCTCAAATTATTACTTTTTATATTTTGCATTGTGATAACGTAAAAATATGTCTACCCTGTTTCAAACTCTGTTCTGACACACAATGTGGGAACTGCATACACAGAATAGACTTTTCCTAATGGAAAACCTTATTTAATGTCTTCTTTCTGCATCAGATATATATCTTTCCTTTCCACACAATCCAAGGAAATCTGTTAAATACATAACACAAGTATTTTCTTAACTCTGATACTAAGTACCATTTATAGCTGTCTGTCTCTGGAGTATGGTTCACTAATAGCATTCTCCAGCCCTCTACATTACCAGTGTAGTGTCAGATGTGATAGGGTCTAGGCAGTGGGATCCAAAAGAGGCTAGTTACAACTCTGTCATAGTGCCAGATGTAAATATAAATCTCTCTAATTAGAAGTGTTTGAAATGTAGATGGATCAAGTGGCTTTATGGTAATTTAAAGCTTAGAATTTGAAACTGTTTAGAAATTTGGGTATTATCTATGGCTTTGTGCCTTCATTTCTTTTAGGAAAGTCAAAGGAACAATGAATTAATTTCCCAGTGGAAAAGTAGCTATTATGAAGTCTTTAGAATTAACTAATTTTCCATTATTTTGCAAAACATCAGGAAAATATACTAGCTAGCAATATTTCTGTAAAAAAAAAATCTATTTTAAAGTGTTTAAATATTATATCTATATTATAAATAATATATATTATATAAATGCATACCTATAAAAATAATATCTCCTCTCTGCTGAAGGGGTACATAGAGTTTGCATTGTGCATGGGGACATATTTATGATTTCAGGCAAGTTCAAGTACAGAGTGAAATTAAATACAATGAACCACAATTTTGTGTACAAACCGGAATGGGTGCATAAATGTACATATATCTGTCATAATATTAGTAGTTATATACTACCTGAATTCTGAAGACAAAGGGCCTCTCCTCCCCCTGTATGATCTGAGTTTACAGTGATGTAACTCAACTGAGGTCAGTGTATGCCTAAAATTAATGTATTGGCTAGTCAGGATGCAAAATAATAGTAATAAAAATCCCATAATTATTCTGTGGTAATGCACCCTTTTTTAGGTAATAACTTTTTATATCAAGAGTGTTTTTATGGCTGTTGTTTTTGCATTAATAAATACTGAGCAAGTTGGGGATATAATAATAATCAGTGGATAATTAGAAGCTAGGTATGTATTCTCACTAATCAGTAAATGACACTGGCTTGAATTGTGTTTTAAATGGATTTGCAGCTCACCTGCATAGTTCTGTAACAGCTCAGCACAACTATGCCTCTGAGTTTCTTTCTAAGAACATCTCCCAAGACCTTCCTTATGTAACTTAAGCAAAAAGGATTAGTTGTCAGAGATGAGGCCATTTAGTAAGTTACAGGAAAGGGTGGTGGCTCTCATTCAGCCCTGGACATTGCTGGAGGTTTTTTTTCACTTTCTTGCGCCTCAGTGTTGACAATGGTATCATTGGCTTTATCTGGATGTATCACAGAGTCCAAGGCTGATCTGCTCAGTTTTCCATGAACATTAAATTATGATAATGCTTTTCATGTGTGTCTACCAGTATCTGGAAGCAGGTGTGTTGTGGACCAGACAGGCTTACAGCGCACACCTCAGCCTCTCCAACAGTCACTTGTGGTGTTCAGCTTATCCTTACCATCCTCCCAGTAAATCCACTCAAGATTCTAAATTATTTGATGGCAATAAGCAGGCACTGTTAGTCTCCCAGGTGATAACACTGTTCACCTGCAAGTCAANTCCAAGGCTGATCTGCTCAGTTTTAACTTCACTGTACATCTACAGGTAGTTTAGGCCATGAACATTAAATGATGATAATGCTTTTCATGTGTGTTTACCAGTATCTGGAAGCAGGTGTGTTGTGGACCAGACAGGCTTACAGCGCACACCTCAGCCTCTCCAACAGTCACTTGTGGTGTTCAGCTTATCCTTACCATCCTCCCAGTAAATCCACTCAAGATTCTAAATTATTTGATGGCAATAAGCAGGCACTGTTAGTCTCCCAGGTGATAACACTGTTCACCTGCAAGTCAATGCAGCACTGCAAACATGCCCTGCCTGCTGCGCTCCTGCCGGAGCACCCAAGTGAGTCACTGGCCTCCATCTCCATGTCCTTTGTAGCCAGGAGTTGAAAACAGGCTGAACCACTGTAATCGTACAGTTGCCATCTGCATATTATTGTAAGCATCATGGCTCCTGTCACTTTTATCTGACATTGAAGAGGTTAGACATGAGATAGATTGTGTCTGATTTGCAGTCAGGGAAACTGACAGGTTGGGAATGTTGAGACCAGCCAATAATTCATGTAGACAAAGTCATTTGATGCTTGTGTCAATAAACATACCAATAACTCAATTAAATTTGGTACTGTTTGTGAGGCAATATCATCAGGAAAACGTCAGTGTACTCTTGAGGATTGACATCACAACTGAAAATAATGGTGAAAGGTTTCAGCTATTAGCTCATTGAGTCCTGCAACAGCAGGTGATTTTCATAGCTGTTTCTATGACAGGAAAAAGTAAATAGTGTTTTTCCAGTGCCTAGTCTCACCCTTTTACTGTTTTATTTTCATGTAATGAAATCTGAATGAAATATCTCTAGTGTATTTAACAACTCTTGATTCCCTTTCCTAATCTGAAACACTTTTGTCTTCAAATAATTATTTAAAACATTTTGTATATGCAATAATGTGGATTAGCATGGATATTTTCACATGGAATATCATGAAATGGAACCATTAAAAATGTTTGCTTGCAGGTTTATATTTCACATATATAACCCGATTCAAAGAAAGTACAGGAAAAAATACATGTTTCTACAAGTATTCCTTATTTGTATCTTGATTGTTTCCTCTTTCTTTCCATATACTCAGTAATTTATCTGTTATTCTATGCTTAGTCTTTTATTTTGTGTTATTTGTCAGTCATTCAACTATATGCTCTTAAGCAAAATAATATAGCATAGAAAATTCATGGGTTTTGAGGAACACAAACATTTCTTATGACTGAAGAAAAGCAGTCTATCCAAAGATTTACTTGCTTTTTACAGCTCTGCTAGTTGGTCCGGCAGTAAGTGTTACAAATCTTTCCAAACTTGGCCTTACTGATGTCTTTAACTTAAGACAACTATAACACTAATATCTAATATGTCTTCATTAGAGTATCCAAAATAGTACTGGTTCAGTTAAAATTATATCCTAGGAAAAAAACCCCACAAATAAAACCACAACAAAAAGTATTGCTTTAAAGAATCTAAAAACTTAAATTAGTTATCATCTAACAACTGAACAGATTAATCACTGCTTTTAGTGAATAGTCTTCTGTATGACTGTATCTTATCTTTTAAGAAGATTCTTAATTGATTTTTTTCAGGATAAATTCAAAATTTTTCACCCCAATGAAACTTTGTTTTCAACCTTTGTTAAACTGCTGTTGATTTTTGCACATTGTGTTACAGACCTTTATGCCATTCCATTACTCTAGTCCTTGAGCTCAGTTATTCTTCCTGTACAATATACTTCGCCATCTTCATTCCCTTTTTGCCATCAGCACTCTCAATACTTGGAAGGTAGAAACCTTCTCCATACAGCTGTGTTATTTACAGCTGTGTTATCTGCAACATGATCAAGTTTGAGACTAAAGCTTACAAATCCTTTGAGTCAATGTTTTTCAAAGAAATTTAGTAAGTTAATTTTTCTCAGTTGATGTGAACTTTTTATGCCAGAGGGCTACTTTCTAGAGGAATTGTCTGAGATATGAAGGTCAGTCTGTACTAATGGATTGTGAAGATTATAAATTTCTATTTGTTCTTTCTTTACTGAAAAAGTGTAGCATGATGTGCTTTGTCACTACCTCTTTGTTTTCATTTATCTTACCTAAGTACCAGCATCCCATTCAAGCCAATGGCTTTCAACTTGTGTTTACAGTAATTAGATGTTTAAGGTATGTATCCTTTCTAAAACATGGAAATTGATGCATAAGATCCAGTGTAAGGCCCTTTTCACATTGAAACCTGTCCAGAAGTCACCAAACGAGAAGTTCTACCACAATGAAAGTGTGGACCACTTTATTTTCCAGCTTACAGGTAGTCCAATAGTACAAAAAGATGAAAAAATGTTTTGTTTATTTAACAGGCAGGCACACTCTCATAATTAAGAAAGGAACACAATGAATATTATAGTGAAATATTTGTGTGAGTCCCTGTAGGAATTCAAAGGTCAATTGTCTGCAGTTGTTAGCATTCTCCACACAGCAAAAATCATGGTGCAGTCAAAGATTATCTGAAGAAAAATCCTGCAGGGTGGAACCAAATTCACAAACTGATGGACATTTCTGTAGGGAACTTGCTGAAATTGCTTCTCCAAGTGATGGGCTACTGGTATCCAAGGCCTGGAGCTGTCACTGTCTCAGAAACAGGAGTCACCTGCATAAGGCAGGAACCTTTCTGACATAAAAGTAAGAAGAGCAGATGAAATAGATTTTGGTGGTTTTGGTTTGGTTTTTTTTTTGTTTTTTTTGGTGCAGGGGTTTGGGTTTTTGGGGTTTTTTTAGAGGTTTTATTGTATAAAACTTTATAAACACTAGTAACTGCATTGTCTATCTGGCATGTTCTGAATACTTATATTTCCTACTTGCTTTTCCCTGTTTTGATTTCAATGTGGTCTAAGACATTTGAATAACAATAAAATACTTCTTACCTATAGGAAAAATTGGACCTGTAAACTGGGGAATGGGCCAATTTTTCATGCACTTTTGTGTCGAGAATATCTTTGAGAAGATTCAGATGGCACCAGAGTGGGTCATCTGCTTAGCTGTATGGCCCAGTAATAAAGAAGCAATGCTGAAGGAAGACAGGAGATAATTCCAGTAAAATTAGAAACACTGAAGTTTCTCTGGCCTGCAGGAAATTATTGGTGTGATACATGAGCATTAAGGATCACAGGGAGCATGTCACAAGCTCATTCACTGTGTTTTTCACTTGTCTTTCCTACTGTGAAGGCTGTGTATTTCAACTTCCACTGGGCCATTTGCAAAACATTTGTCACAGCATGCTCCGCACTTAATATCCATAGGAATTGTATATGCTGTGTATAGCATCATACCTCTGTAATAACTTGGTATTTTGGATACTTTTCATTTCTCTGCTCAGCACTTATATTTGCCAGTTTGTTCCCCCATGTTGTAATGACTTTTTTTCCTCAATTTTTACCGTTAGTGCACATATCCATTTTCTTGTTCAGTTACAGATCTCACTGGCTATATCTATGATTTGGCTGTAGATTAAATCCAGACTCCACTGGAATAAGAACACTCCCACTACATGATGCAGAGTGCTGATAAACTTACACTTGAGCCAGCGAAGTAAGTTTATAGTACTCCAAAAATGTTGATGAGGTGACTTTGTGCCAGCTAACTTTATGCTAAGTCAGGACTGTCTGACCATGCCAGATCTCCCACAGCTAGTGAACCTCCTACAGATGGGCTGTGAGCCCCTTCTTGCTTCGCTTCTGCCTGCTTGCCCAGAGTCATTCTCCTTGGAAGCAGCCTTGCATCTTTTATATGCAGGAACTGGGTTCTTTACTTCCCTTTGTCTTTGGTTTCCATCTATAGTCATGGACCTAGCTGTGATCTGCCATGCATTGCATCTCTGTGTTGGCCCCTCAGACTTTGCCACTGCCACATGTTTGAATGTTAGCTACACCACCATGGTTATTATCACAGAGACACGGATAGGATTCGAGCCAGATCAAGCCCATGGTGCCTCATTTGCACTAGCTCAGATCCCGCTGTGTTTATCCCAAGCCGGAATGAAGGTGGGTAGATCTGAAACAGTTTCCAGGGCTCTACGGGGAGACTCTTCTCAGGTTTGCTCTTGCCACCATGTGCAAAGGGTCTGAGTGCTGTCATGGCTGTACATTATGTTTTACTTTGCCTCCCACAGGACCATAGATTTTCACTGAGCCCTGCCCTGCTGTTTAACACTTAGCACTCTCTTTTACACGGTTTTGGCCTGAGCCAGCTGAACTTTTGGTGTTGGTTTGGAAAATACCATAGGTCAGGGACTTGTTCAGGAACCACAGCTGAGGCCTTCCTTTTTTCCCTGGGTTTGGAATTTAGCCATCCAAACCTCCCTTCTTCAGAGCCTTGGGAGAGGCCCTGGCTTTGTTTTGTTTATGGATAAAGGACTAAAAGGACTGGATATTTTAACTAAGCCAATGGCTCTGAAGATGGGTTAACATGTTCTGAGGATAATAGTGGCTGCATAGATGATGGGAAGACATTCTGCAAGAACTATGAAAAGCTTGGCAACTGCCTGACTGCAATGTAGTCAGATGCAGAGATTTGAGATTTTGGGCCTCCTGTTTGTTGCCCTCTTTGTGGAAACAAGGGAGCATCTGAGGACAAGATCTGGATCATTTTTGAAGGCATTTGAGACCAATTTCTTTTTTCTTATCATTTTCTAAGTATACAGCTAGGTCCTAGGCATTTTTCCAAAAGAACCATCTCATATTGCTGGCAGTTCTGTCCCTGCTCTTTTGTCAGTGACTGGGAACTGGCCTTATGCTACCCAAACCCTTCAGTGTCAAAAAAATCTTTTCCTGTTCAGGTCCTAGTGTATGTCACACCTGGAGGCTTTGACTTCTTGCTATATTTGTTTCACTCTGTGAGGTTGTGAGTCACAGCTCCACACATTTTTCTTCCCACAAAAAGCCCTCTCTGGCTTATTTTACTGGAGTTGCATAGCAAATCATATTAAATTTAAAAAGTAGATACACACTTACAAAAAGAGCAAGGATTATGAATTTTCCTCCTCATAAAGAGTCCTTGGAGAAGGAAAAAGAGATTGGAGTTCTGCCCATCACTATCATCACTTAGCATTCTCATTGCAGCCAATGTGTCAGCAGTTGAACTGCTATACTTCAGCTTGAGATAGGTAGTGAGTATACCCAGATATTTCCTGGGATAATAGGCTTCTCCATGGAGGACATTTTTTTCTGCCCAATACTTTCAGTATTTTGAGCAGTTTGTGCTATATAGGAAGGTTGCATTCTTTTGAAAAATATTTGCATACCCCTGCAGTTACGTGGCGACTGCCATAATGAAACAGAGAATTGTTTGCCAGAGGCAACATCTGCATCTGATGGTCCCCATGATTCATTATGGGTCTGCCAAAGTCTTTGTCCTCTATGTACTGGACCAAATCATGGAAGAGTCTGGAGAAAGTGTGCAGCAGTTACGACCTCTTCCCTCCTCCATTCTCACTGAGACACCAGCTAGGCACAGGATCGCACCAACAGAACCTATCACTTCCAGAGCTGATGTGACAGAGGATATGTCAGCTAGGATCCATGACAGTCTAGAGCAAAGGTTGCTTTTTTGCTGGGGTACATACAATGACCATTTCTGTTTTCTGTTTAAGCAGTCTGGGATTCTGTAGTCAAAGTCAGCTGCTTGGGCATATGAGCCTTATCTTTAGCCAAGTGGACAGGTAATCTATGAAATTAAAAGTATGGGAGCAGGGAAGAGAGTACTCAAGCAAACATGGTTTGGCCCAGAGGAAGTGTACTGTTCTGTTATTGTCCTGGGCCAGAGCCAAATAACAGCTGCAGCTGCGCACAACTACTTGCACACTAGCTCTGAACAGGACTAAATACAGAAGACAGCAGCAGCAGGTTATGAGAGACCTAGCACAGTGTGTGAGAAGACCTTCACTGGAACCCGGTTCTTACTCAAACACCTTGCACACTCTCAATACTGAAGTCACCTACTTCATGAACTCAGTTTTCCTAGTCCATGCCTCATACACATTCCTAATCAAACAGTCTACTTAATTTCCATTAACTTCCGGAGATCAAAACCCAATAGAATAAAAACAGGCAAGCAATGTCTATTGGGATCAAGTCTGGTTCTGTGATCCTGGGAGCTAAACATACTTGAAATTTTGCACAGTTTCTGTTATGTGTTGTTTCTAGAATCTGTTTTCCAAAATCCTTTTTTTAAAAGTCTTTTTGCTGCTTCCCTTGAAAAACTCCAAACCATATTGTTATTTCTAAAGTTAGAAGCCCAGAGCCTCCAGGGTTGGGATGGAAAAGCCCATTCATCTGGGATTGAAAAGTTGGTAGTAAGAACTATACTGGTAGAATGCACAGGACAAAAAGGACTGTAGGGAAAAACAANAAAAAAAAAAAGGAAAAATGAAGTTGTTTCATTGCATCTTATTGTTGAGAGACAGCTCTGTTAAAAAAAATTAAAAATCTTGCAAGGATAAAGCTGAAGGCTTGCATAAAGAAGTAAACCCGATATTGTATCTTTTATAACACCTGTTAGGATATGTTTCTGAAGTGATTTTTCCTCAGAGCCAAACCACAGAGGCCCAGCTGGTTCATTCCGAAAGTCCACTCAGAAATGGATTGGTGTGTACACAGAATGGATGATTATCACATATTCAGTGGAAAGGACACTGGAAGGTTCTACATCTGCCAGAGCCGGACTGAGGCACGTGTTCAGCAGCCAAAACTTTAACTGCTTTATCAGTTGCCCAGTAAGGTGACTAAGATGTTACTTTAGTCTTGCAAGGAGAGGTATAAGTGCAGCCCGGTTCAGCAAGACCTTCAAGTGAGATCATCCCCAAAAATGGTGGTTGATTTTGCAAACAAAGGCTGAATTACCCCAAAGACGTGTCCAAGAACTTAATACATTATATTGAGATTGACATCCCACAACTCATAAAATGGGCAAGTGAATGCACTACATGTTGTGATTCTCAGGTATCTAATTCTGATTTCTTATTGGTACAGAATCACTATTTATGTGGACTCCTTAAATGATACTTTTATTGCTGTGCCTTCAGCTGGATCACACCTCTGTTCCAAAACATACTGTTGAACATGCAAACCACATGCTTTCAGAAAATACACAATAGCCTGTTGGAGCGAGATTCTATTATGTGACCCCACACATACCATGAAATTTTTTTAAATAAGGAAAAACAAAGTTACAGACTTTTTATTTTCAAAATCTATATGCAAAAATACAAACTCTATTCACATTCTTGTTTTCTGTGCTGCCTTTGCAGTCTTGCTTCCATTGTTTTTCCCCTCATCTTAAAGACAGATTAATGCAATGCTCTTCCGGTGCAAGTTACCCTTCATTGCTGCTAGTTCTTCCTTGCTCAAGCTCCTGAAACATCTTCCTGAGTCAACCTTACCTTGTCGCAGAGCTTTGGCAGTGAACAAACTGTTACCACTGTTGGCAGTGATTAAAAACAGAAAGGCTTTTTCACCCCTCAAGCTGCAAGATGTTTTTCCTACTCACAACAGACAGCCCCAAACAGACTCTGCAAACACGAAGTTGCAGCCAAACCACAAATCTGACAAACTGCAATCAAACAAACCATTACTCAACAGATAAGCAAACAAATTAATTTGCTCCCAGGGAACAAGGACTTACTCCCTCCACACTAGCAGTTACACAAGAAGCTTGGTCTTTCATACACTCCGCAGTCTGACTTTACTGAGAAAAAGGAAATGTGGGTTAAGAAAGTCCTGAAGATACGTGCCTTTTTTCTGCGCTACCCTGATGAGGGCTAATTAATCCCTGAAAGTGAAATAGCTTCAATAGATACCTTCTGCTCACAAGTGTCCTGAGCAGTAAAAAGTTAAAAACTAGGATTTGGGGTTTTTTTAGTAGTTTTATAATTCTTATCTGGATATCTGCTTTCAAGTTCTATCAGCTACTGAACGAGATGGACCCAGCATCATTGATGGTGTTTGTAAATCCCAGCAAGGCATAAACAGTCCCTTCCCATCCCATGTATCTTCTAGCTACAGGATAAAGACTCCCTCCCATGAAGCATGTGATGTGGCTTAAAATCGGTTGAGGAAGAACATGAATCTGTAGCCAAATCTCATAATGATAAGTGAATGTCATAATACAGAATAATAATATATGGAAACAGTAAGCTACAAGTACACTCCTCCTTTGACCTTGATCCCCCACTCATTCCTTAAGGAAAAGGTCTCAATAATGGAATGGCTATGAATTTATGGCCATTCTCAGAAATGGTTATGAATCACACATAAAGTGAAATCTCTCACTGAAACAAAGCTAAAATGCCTAAATCTTTGCAAGGGATTAAGTATAATGTTTCCTGTTGGCTGGCCTAAATTATTTATTATCTCATCAGAGTGCTGGCAGTCTTCTCTTCCCATATGTTCTATTGACAGCCTATATCTAATTCATGTGTTGTGATGTCCCAAGAGATGGCAGGAGCCTAAAACCTGTACAGTGCAGTGCCAGGGAACATAAACATTGCACCTCACACGGCAGTATGTTACAGATTATCAGACACATGATAGCTGTGTTAGTGCAGTGTTCCACACGGGCTGATCTGCCCAACTCCTCAGCAGCTGGATTGCTTATGGTGGCCAAGCTGCAATGTGCAGTACAGACGTATCCTGATCACAAGGTTGCAGTATTCAGTGACTTTAGCCCAAAAGCCTGTAATTTCCATTGAACTCAAATGTAGATTGGCAACATCTCTGATAGTCAAGTCAGATTTCATATCTTTAAATATGAATGTATACATGTATTATTCTAGAATTAATCTGGTAAATTTAATGTTTCTAACACAAAATTGAATAATCCAGATTATTCTGGAATCCAAGTTTTTGATATCTCTTTCTGCTTTATTGCTTTTTGTTTTGACTGATATCAGCCATCAGCACACATTCATGGCCATGGTCAAACCTATTTAATAACAATTGGACAAAAAGAGCTTTCTCTTTCAGAAGTCAAAAGGGAAAAATCAGACTTTGACATAATCTTTGTGCCGTGAATATCAGAGTGTTGTTGGACAGAATATTATCCATGGAACAGAAAGGAGGAAAAGAAACAAAGATTCGTATTTCAAGTTTATATTACAACAATAATTCATCATATTTTTTCATACATAAATCTGCAACTGAAAGGTGAAACTTTGCATCCCAATACTAAAAAAAAGAATAACAGGTGCTGACAATAGAACTGAATGTCATAAGATATGACACAGAGAAGATCTGCAGCTTGGCGGGTTTAATAACACACATTTGGAAAACTTTTAAATATCTTTCTTATAGATGTCAATTCAAATTTTATTAAACAGACACCTTTTTTAGGTGAAGCAAGTTATATAAGGTACCAAAGATATCGCAAAATAGCTTATATTTTGATATCCGTAAAAAAATATTTTTTAAAATCATTGTATCAATTAAAATGCTAAAAACAGTTCCTGAAATTTTAAGTATTTGTTTAAGTACTACTGCAGGAATTTTTGGGTTTATTAGAGAAATTTCCAAGAGCTTTGCATGCTCTTCTTGCCTCAAGAAACACTTCTTCTAATAATTTAGTTATTTAATCCAAACCCCATTTCTGTCATTTCTTTCTGTACAATTCTTAGCTTTAAACAAGTTCTAGTTGTGAAGTAGAAATAATAAAATAAATAAATAGCAATTAAGTTATTCAGGGATTAAGTACTAGTGTACATTATTGGCTATTCATTATTTAGCATTCCTGAAAAAATTTCCCTGTTCAGTCTTTTGTGAATGTCTGTTTTTAAAACCTTTTTTTTTTTCTCTGAACCATTCCTGATGCTGCTTCTTGTATTTCTTTCCATATTTCTGTAAAGAGGCTTTTATTATGACTGCTTCTTTTATATTGAAAGTTTTATGCAGGCATAGTCCTCAGATCAGGAGACTACAGTCTGGAAAGACAGGCAAGAAATCCAGGCCCAAAGATGACATCTAACCTAAAGTACTTTTGCATTTTGTACATACAGCCACATGTTCAAATGTTGGGGCAGGAGTTAATTAAACTCAGATCAAACACAAATCTTGACTCTCTGAGTCTTAGTCATTCTTTGTGTATGAGCACATGTTGACATCTATGACAATTCAGTGCTGACAGGTGCAACAATGCATACTGAATTAAAATTACTTGAACTTAGTACAGGTTATTGAATTGATGTTAATTCAGGACATGAAGTTGGGTATTCAGGACATGAAGTTGGGTATTCAGGACATGAAGTTGGGTATTCAGGAGCTACCTCTGTCAATGTGGAAGAGAATTAATACAGACAGCTGAAATAATAAAATCTTAAAAAGGCAACATTGGTGAATGCTAAAGAAAAGTCATTCTAACTTTCAGAAGTTGGCTGGTTTGCCTTGCCACTGAGGTGTGCTGTACACAGCTCATGCCAACACCGCAGATTGCAGAACTGCACAGCTCTGTGACTGGGGCCATGAAAAACTCTGTGAAGGGAGACTGAAACATTCAGAGTTGTTTAGAAAAGAGGCAGATAAGATGAGACATGATAAAAAACATGAAATGGTATTAATGTAATATAGTCTCAATCTCATAACACAAAGCAAAATGCATCTCTGGAAAATGTCAGCTTTTTGACAAAACTTAAAGCTCAGAAAGCTATCAGCTGAAAAGTATTGGGGGTTGTCACAAAGGTTTTGGTTTGGAGGTTTTGACAAAAGGTCAGGTTTTCCATGGGAAACAGGCACTTGCAGTATGAAAAGGTTTCTAATAAAATTCAATTTTCTGCTAAAACAAATTTGGTAGAAAAAATTTGATCATTCCTGATTTTGTAACATGAAGTCTTAAGAGGACATTATGCAGGTATTGGACATGACTGCTAATCAAAGTTACCAATTTCATACATGGAATGAGATATTTCTGCAGAACTCAGGGAAAATTCTGCTGCCAGCATTTTGTCTACAAATATGCCTCCTTTTTTAGTCTGACTTCTCTGAAGTGCAGCTAGCTCAGATCTGTTGATGTGCAAGGAACATCTTCAAGAACTCAATGTTCTTTTAGAAATTACTGAGTGAAAATTTTCAGTCAACTCTAATTTTACAAATGTCTAAATGCTTTATCCAGACAAATTGCTGTTTGTTCTGTCTTTTGTCAAAAGGAGAGCTGCAGGAGGTCTCCTGTTTTGTCTTAAAGGAAGAAAAATGGTTGCAATTTGTAAATTTCAATGTAGAAAATGAAGTTATGCAGCCATATCTATGGTTCCTTCTACTTAAGAAGTTGTAAAAAATGCCTACAGCAAAATATGGGTGCTCTCATTTTTATGTACACAAATCAAGTGATAATGAATTTGCTTTTATTGTAATTTGTAATGCTAAGTTTGCAGTCAGCCAAAACAGCAATCTGTTCCTCTGCAAGATAAAGCATGCCAGTTTTCACATGCTCCTTTTTTTTTTCCTTAATGTGAAAATGCATATTGAGATAACAAAACATATACTTTGCACTATAGCCACTGTGTAATCTTTCTCACTGAGAAACAAATACTCCATCATGTTTTGCAGAATCTTGGCAGTCAGGGGGGTGGCTGCTACTAGTGTTTTCTTGCTTTCTTGGGCATTGTGAAAAAGATCTTATAGATCAGCTTTGAATCCAGATGTTTCTTTTTCCTAATGTGTTGACATACTCAGCCAGATTCTCATCTTGCATCTGCTGAGTGTAAATCTGGAATATTTCTACATAAGTCAAAGAAGGAGCTGAGTATAATTTTTGTACAGAAATGTGCCAAGAGTCCAGCTGAAATTTTTAATATCAACTAAAAGTTAAAATATTTGTTTGAATGTCTTTACTATATATGACTGAGAAAACCAGACCATATCAGACTTTCTCCACTTTTAGAGCAGCTTCCAGTTTCAGTATGTGATGAGGCAATATTTCAGTGGAAAACAGGGTACTACTACAGGTGGAAAGTGGGACAAGAGGAAGAAGAAAAGGAGCAAAGATCTGGTCATTGTTAAGAATGCCTCTCTTATTCTTCATTATTCCTACCTTCAACTAATGTGCAGTTTCGCAGTTTGGTGTTAGGTACAGTTGTATTGCCTTAATAATATTTTTGTGTGAATTGTAATGAAAGAAGGTAAGTGTCTGCCTCCTCTTCCTTTTATCATCCTGAAGAGTTTTGACAGCAAAAACACAGAGATATAGATAGCATCTATGAATATTCAGAGGGGCTGGGCCAGCATATTTGTTATTCAAGGTTAGAAAACTCATACAAGGTACAGTTTTCCCGGTGTTCACAGAAATGTCAGCATTTTGTCATCAAAGATCCCTCCTTTTTTTGACCAACCTTTTTCTTAGACCTACCTAATTATATCTAGCTCCAATTTGGGTTAATGAGCTACTCCAGATGAGAATCAACAAATCTATAATTTATTTTGCTCCCATGTTTCCTTGTAGTTGATACCCAGATGACATCTGCTTCATGACATTACTTCAGATTCAGTAGGATGAGAAACACTTTTTGAAATTTCCTTTTTAAACCTGATATATCCCAGGATTCAGGAAATGGCCTATTGTAGAACTTAATTTTAATTTATCATCTTACAAAGCTCTAGTAAAAATGACAGTTCAGTGACTGAGCAAAATAGTTTTTAAACTTTCGAGGTGGTTTTAGCAATATAAGTGAAAAAGCATCTGTATTTCAAATTGCTGTCCAATCAGTTTGAAACAACTGTTCATTCCCATCTATGGATTCCAATAGTATTTTTACTGCTCATCTCTTTTAATTTCATTTAGGAATTGGTGTTGATACCTATTGGGCATTAGTTACAGCCTACAACAAAAATCCAGCCTGCAGGGGCTAAACAAGTGGCCACTCCTCCCACCTGTGTGTCGTTCTGCAGTAGTGACTATTTGAGTACAGAGCCTGAGAAGCTGGTTCTCATCCAGCCAACTTGGATCTACACAACTCGGATCAAAAGGAGGCAGGAGAGGGAGGACAAGGCTCTACCCTGACTTCAGGTCACCATCCCCTCCAAGTTCTCCCCAAAACCTCCTCTCCTCTATTAAGGGCTTATGCTCATGAGAGGGATTCTGGGTTCTGGATCACAAATGAAACTCTAAGTTTTAATAGAGTTTAGGAGCTGTTTAGTATTTCCTGTTGCCTAGCCTTAAAATTTGCTGTTCTTTGCAGGCTGAGTGCCCTAAACAGATGTTATGAATCTTACACTTAAATTTCCTAGCATGCTCTTAATCCCATAGACTCATGCAATCCATAACCCACCTTTTCCCTTACACATCGCCTCTGAGTGTAGCAATAAGTCAATTCATGGAAATTAAATATAGAGGAACAAGAGGGGCAGGTTGATAGAGGGTTTAAGATGATAAAAATTAAGTCATCTAAGAGTCTTCCAGTTCTGAAATGTGTTGATTGTGTTATATTTTTCTCTCCCTCCCTGAGATTATAATTCAGATTTTTGATCAGTTTTATTCTGTGAAATACCCTGAGAAGTAAAATTGCAAAAAACACAGTGATAGACTCTGGTAGGGTTTTTTTAATCTCTCAGGGATGATGTTTCCTATCATGACTGTGAAAGGCCTGCCTTCTTCATGACTATTGTAATGCACAAATACCAAGGGAAGACACGATATAATTGAAATTGTGATTATATTATTGGGTAGTGAGATATGCAACAGCATAAAAATAAATAAAATTTGGAAATTATATCATTTTTATCTGTATTGCATATTATCTCATTGACTTCGATTCTCAAAGAACAATCTGAGTTTCAAGTGTGATGTATTTATGGACCATACCTCTCAGAGGTACTGACAGGTTTGCTGCATCTGGTGCTACATGACAGGAATTTAGCAGGCATGGCAGGCAGATATGGTCTTGACAAACTCATACAAAAAAATTATAGTCAGAAGTATCAAATAGACGTGCTTTTTAAAATATGCTTACCTCGAGTATAGCTCTGACTGCTCCACAGTGAAGTAAAACAGTCCATGTAGAGACAAAATAAATATACAAACCAAAAAAATTCTCTGACAGAGTCTGAAAAAATTTTAGAGGGAAGTATTTTTCTTGTATATATCCTCTTTTTCCCTGATGTCTCCTTATGGGCATTGCAGATGGCAGAACACTGCCATAGATGAAGATTTAATGAGAGCTAGCATGGTTATTCTTATATTCTTAGGCAGTTTTGAGGTCTAGTGAATTGAGAATGCAATTCTGCCTCTAGCAGATAATCGATTATCTACTGCACTTTTTTCAAATAGAGATTTTCTGTAGGCTAACAGACAACATTGGTAGCCTGCTTAGTTTACAAAACACAAGAATACTTTGACTTAAAAACAATAAAGATAGAAATGGGATAAAGTAGTAATGCCTAAGAAAATGCAAAGTCTATTTGCATAATCGCGTAAAAATCTCACTTGTATTTTATAATGCGGTATTTATCAATAATAAATCACAGCATTTATAATAGTTTTATTATTTATATTACATGTTACATTTTATGATTTGTAGCACTATTTTCATGTGAGTTAACACAGTGTTTTCAACTAAGTTCCACAAAAACCATTACTGACTTTTCTATCTTGAATTTTTTTAGTCGTAGTTCTATGGCTCTATGTTTTTAATTAGGGAAGTCATATGTTTTATATTATTTGGCTCGTAAGAATAACAGTTGCTTCCATATTCCCATTAAGCTCCAAAAGATTATCTAACTAATTTATTTACAGGCTTATTTCTTTCTATGTCCCTATAAAGAAGTAGAGCTCTTTATCTACTTCTCTTCTAAAAGGATACTTTTTCCCATAGAAGGAAAACAAGAAGACATTTCAAACTGAATATTTAAGATAGTTCTAATTATCTCTGCTTGTCACAATGAAAAACATTACTGTTAAAATTTAATAATGTCCTATACTATAAATGGTCCTTACCAAATGCAAAATAATATTTCCTCTTTAAAACAAACAAACTGTAACTGTGGAGATTGCCTTAAAATTATTCTGGCTATCCTAGAGCCATAATCTTTACTTCTGTAATTTGGCACAGACCCATTGAGTTAAAGGGAGCTAAGCACACTCACTCCAACTGATAATTTGCTCCTATTCACACATAAAAATTCACTTTTAATTCGTAAATAAGCCAATGTAACCTTGAAATTTTGAGTTGCTTCTTGAGCATCAAGTTTTTAACCACCCTCATCTGGAGGACAATTTGATCCTATATATGTATGTGATATGTGATAAGACATGTCAGACTATTGCAGCCTTCCATCAAGTTGGCAGCGATGAAAAATGGTTCAATCAATCCATTGTTCTTGAATGTCACAAATACCAAACCTTTGCTACTCATTGACTAATTCTACCAGTATAGACAGCAAAGGAGCATGGCTGGTTGAGTTGGGCTGCAGACAAGTTCCATCTGGGAGATATATTAGCCATATTTTTATGACTTGTAAGATAAGTGGAGTGCCCAAGTGCGTTCTCAGCAGCAGTGATTGTTATGGAGGTGCAGTGTTGTGCCAGTGACCTTTAACATGGACACCAATGAAAGCTCTAAGAATATCTTCATGGTGGAGATTTTTCCAATAAACCTATTTTGAATCATCATCATCATGCCTAGGCTTTGCAAACGAAGATTTGGGAAGGGCTCTACCCACGCTTGCTGCAAGCGTGCTGATGGCTAAAGAGGCCGATGCGAGA
>VWZG01012854.1:56857-70717 GCA_013396735.1 Grallaria varia | reverse complement strand
TCCTGGAGATGTGCCCTGCCCAGCGCAGCTGCGTTCTCAGCAGCATGGCCTCAATACTGGTGACTGCTGCCTGTTCAAGGACAGACACATTGGTCACGTAATCAGACCAGTGGATGTTTAGGATAGTGCGGAGGCAGCGCTGATGGAAGCGTTTGAGGAGACGCAGATGGCGGCGGTAGATGACCCACGATTCAGACCCATATAAAAGAGCAGACAGTACAATGGCTTTGTAGACACTGATCTTCGTACTTCTCTTCAGATGTTTATTGTGCCAGACTCTTTTAGAGAGTCTTCCAAAGATCATATGCTAGTAAAGACAATCAACTAAGACCCCGAGGCCATCTCATGTTCCAGTTCATGTATTTACAGCCAGACTCACCCCTTAAAACAGAGTGATTGCATTCAAATTCCCCCCTGAAATAGTCTTTGACCCATCTTAGAGGTCAAAGTCAAGGTTTTTTTTAGAGGGTGTTATCAGACTGAGGGCCAGGGAAGTTGCTAATTACCAACATCTAAACAGTGCAAACAACACCATGCCTCTGCCTAAGCCCACATGTTGACCACCTTTATTTTCCTAATGGTTCATCTAGCATAGAAAGAATACCTCTTTGAAGATGAAATTTAGAACTTTCAGAGCACTTCTATATTATTATAGTCTTGGCTACTATGATAGGAAGTTATAAGGTTAGAGTTTACACCGATTAGCACCCAGCAGCATGTGGCCCCATGGGCAATGAAACTGAGTCCATCCACTCTAAAATCCTTGCAGGGCCGATCTCTGCATCCAATATTGTCAGTATTGCAATGTCCCTTGGCAACATATCGCATAGTATTATATAGATTCCTGCAGAATTGAAAACATCAGCACATGATTTTCCAACAGTTGCAGATTGAAGAGGAGGATTGCGTTATAGGAATGTAGGTATAAAAGGATATAGCTTTCAGAGTCTCAAAAAAAAAGTTGCATGGATATAGATTTCAGAGTCTCAAAGAAAAAAGTTGCATAAGACACATAAAAATCAATTATTTTTCCATCAACACAATATTTCAGAAGTGTTTTGGCTAAAGGGTTCTGCAAGGGCTAATTTAAATTTATTCATGTCATAAGAAACAAGGAAAACCTTTGACCTTTTTGATTTTCTTGCTGAATAAACTCTTTTCAGACATTCTTTGGTGCCTCATGCTACTATTAGAGCAAAGAACCAGCAGCTATCTCTTCACAAAAATCAGGACAATAATATTCAGGAACACTTTTGAAAGACTAGAATTTTATCAAAACCAGAATTTCAATAAGATGAACTAGCTTCTCTTTAATTCAACACTTTGTATGTAATTGATAAAACAAGTATTACAAGAAGCCAGAGTTTTTAGAATGGAGTTTGGCCAATCAGATTTCTAATAAAAATATGAAGTTGGTCATCATGCTTAGGAATCTTAATGCCTTAGAATAAATTAATATTTGTGGATCCTAGCAATGGGAACTTCATGTGCTTCTGAAAACTTATTTTTGTTATTTCCAAGGCTACTCAGGTCTAAACAAAGGCATCTCTTATAGCACAAAAATCTCATCTGTTCTAGAGACTTCTTCACTTCAACATATGAAATTTCAGGGGAAGTAAAATATACAGACAAGTAGTAAACAATTAGAAAAATCATATTGGAAATACTGAAATAAAACTATTGTCAGAATGTAATTTAATTGCAAGATTAAAAAAAATGGCCCAGTGGCCTCGGTGACTTTTAAATAAAAGGCAACAAAGTACAAATGTGTCTCCAAACGATGAATACCGGTATTTGCATTTTAAAAAAACCCTACACACTGCTCTGACTTGGCTCACCCCAGTCTCTGAGACTCATAAGTTCTACTAGTAATGTGACAGATACAGTCAGCCAAAAATGTGTAGGATTCGTCCAGAAGCTGAATGAATTGAGTGATGCAATTGTAAGTCTGTTTTGAATCATCAGTGAAATTCATGATGTGCAGAAAAATTACTAATCACTGGGAAAAGACTAGCATTGTCTCTGTCTGTCTTAAGACTAAAGAGTGAACTTGGGATGAATGCATCAGTCAGCTTTGTCTCTGTTCCTGGAAAGATGGTGGAACAAGCTCCAAGTAATTTAATGTCAACATGAATGACTAAGGACTAGTCAGTGTGCATCCATCAGGGATAAATCATGTTTGATCAGCCTGATGACCTTTTGTGATGAAATGACCCTACATGAAAACAGAGGGAAAGCATAAAGTTATGATTTGTATATGGATGTATCATCACTTTACATTGATGTGGTCTTTGACACCATCTCCCATAGCTTTCTCATTTGGAAGCTGAGGAGTCAGGGGTTGGATGGACACACTGTTGGAGGTGTTGAAAACTGCCTGAAACTACTGGGCTCAGAAGACAGCAATCCTGACATCCCCTTTGTGACTGGGCAGGAGTGCTGTATTCCAGAAGCTGATGCCTATGCTGATGTTGATCAGTATCTTCACCATTGGGATGAGGAGTCAAAGTGCACCCTCAGCAATGTTGTGGACTTTATTAAAATAAGGGAACAGAATGATACGTCAGCCAATAGAGCTTCAATTCAGACTGTATAGAGAACTTGAGGACTAGAAGGACAGAAAGGATGAGGTTTTCATACTGACTCGTAACTGTAGCCCAATGTTCTGTCCCAGCTTTTGCCTGCCCCTGGCCCCAGAGAGGTGCCTAATGGTCAGGGCTGGGGCTGTCCCCGTGCCTGGTGCTATGCTGCTTCTGCCTGGGAGTGGGACAGTCCCAGGCTGCCAGACTGTCCTGCCTCCACTGCAGAACCCCTACAGTCCCCGACCCCCAGGGAGTCCCTGGCCCACTCAGCACTGACTGTTTTGCACCCAAGATGGGGCGAGCTCACACACCAGTCCAGGGGTGCAAACCACAGAGGGGCAGATGGAAACCAGCAGTGCTTGAGCCGCTGCCATACAACCTGCCTACACACTACACTGGAACTGGTCTATCTACTGCTGCTGTATTTGTCACAGAACTTTTAATAGTGCTCCTCCTGAATTTATGTATCAAATCTGAGTGAAATGAATGAGAAACTCAGTGCATTTGTTAAAAAAAGATTTCAGGAAAATTATCCAGGAGGCTACTATGGAAAGTCAAGTCATGTTATTACTTTGTCTGTATTTGTGCACAGCAACACATACTCATCTTTTTCATTAATCAGTCACAATTTGTCATAACTTGATGGTCATGGACACTGTTTCCCTTTTGTACTTTAGAACCTCTCATACACTTTTTTCCCTGCCTCAAAATATAATTATTTTTTGAGATGATATGCTGTCTTGGTTGTCTACATCTTAATCTATTATTTAATAAATTATTAGGATCTCTGTAAGGTTATAGAGGGCTCTAAAACTTATAACTTTCTTGTTTTTCAGGTATATTTGTATCTATGCATATATAGATATTCTTATATTTTTGTAGATGTAGATATAGATAGATCTACTGGAATCACCCTGCTGATGAGCAAAATAAAGTTGTCTCCTACCCAACAGGTCTGTGTGCCCCAGACAAGTCTCTCAGTCACAGACAAAAGGTGATGGGCAGAACTTTTCCATGTGCTGCTTTCAAAAAAACCACATTTCCTTTTGTGAACTGTGGAAAGCAATTGAGGAGAAGTCCCAGCCCAGCACCCAATGCAAGAGGATCAGTCCTGGCACCATCTGCCTGTCTGCACACTGCCGGCACAGCAAGGCAAGCACAGATTAGGTTTGGTACATGAAGTGCAGGAGAATGAGCGTGGAGGTGGTGCTGACTGCAGGGCAGCGTTGCCGCAGGCAGGATGTGCCACCTGACAGTCCCCGGTGACAGGAACGTTGAGGCAGATTGCATTAGCAAATGGGCAGGAGAAGATTAATATTCTGCATTTATTAATTTAAGGCGAAAACATTTGCCTACCTGCAAGAGGTGAAAGACTCTTGCTTTCTAACATATATTGGCATTACAGGCTGTCAGAGGTTTCTTTCATGATTTATGAGTAGCAGATGTTATTAAATGGAAACACACTACAAGAAAAGCTAGAAAAAGTTTTAAATACCCCTTTTCTCATTTCACTTTCATTTCAGTAACTGGTTCTTAAAAGCTAACCACAGCATATGCAGAGGCTTTGCTGTTCCGAGACATGATGAGAAGAAAGTGATGTTGAAAGGAACAATTAAAGCTTTCTGAAAGTCATTTACTTTTGCGAAATTATGGGAGGACTTTCAGTTTTGGCAACTGACACAAAGAATTCTGTTACTTTGGTGTATTTCATCTCAGGATTAACCCTTCTCGGATTTTTCACATGCTTCTAAGAGTTCTTTACATTAAAATAAGGAGGGGGCGAGCCCGCCTGTGACTGTGAAACAAATACTTCTCAGTATTTGGAGAAGGGTTTGCCAGAGTCAGGACAATTTAAACTTTTATCATTCTGCTTATTAAAGACTGCAGACTGGCCAGATTATTAATTGCCAGGTGCTACTCATCTCTAGTCTTGGTTCTACTGTTATCAAATCTGAGAGCAGGAGATACTTGCAGCTTACAAACCTAAAATAGCTCAAAAGTGTTGGTAAAGATATACTTGCTCTGAAGGTACATAAAGTGCTCTTTGTCAATTTTACTCCACAGTGTTAACTGACATACTGCATGCGGTGCTTGACAGTCCTGTTAAAACTTAGTTTAAAAGTAACTAAAAGACTGAGAATTTGGCTGCCTGCTATTGTGGGCCACTTCAGCTTTTGCAGCATGAAAAAGAGGAGGCTTCCAGAGGTGCCAGATCAGACCTCTTCATGACAGAGGCAAAGCTGATAAGTGCATAGCTTCCATTTTAATTTAATATTCCTTTACTCTCTTTACTGGTGACAGGCATGGAATGCTGAGGGCTGAAAGAACAAATAAGTTTGGACCAGAGCTGTGGAAATAAAGATGTTCACAGGGTAATCTCTGACCTGCCAATCAATCCAAAAGAAATGGTAAAAACTGTAAGCAAGTCTGAATGATTTCATATTGCATGGAGCAAGAAATTGTATGTTTTCTGTACTGCTTTTCAGGGAATTGTTGGAAACTGTTCCTTTATAATCGGTTTGAGTTTTAACATTTTCTTGAATGTAAATAAGTTTAGGTGCTTTGGATCTAGTTTGATCTTCCACAATAAGGGTTAAATACAAGTTTTCTACAGAAATTTTAAAATCTTGATTTCATTGATATTAAGGGAGGAATTTCACTGATCGTGGTGGGGCCATGGTTTCACCCAGCTCACTGATCTCTTGTCGATCTCTTCTCCCTCATATCCTGTGACAGAACTCCTGGGAATGATTCAAAGCTGTCCTAGAGGCAGTTCAGACTGGACGTTAGGAAGCATTTCTTTACTGAGAGGGTGCTCAAACAACATAACAGCCTTCCTAGAGAGGTGGCCCAAGCCTACCAGGATTTAACTTTTTTTTTCAGTTTTAACTTTTAGTCAGTCCTGAATGGGTCAGAGAGCTGGACTAGATGATCATTGTAAGTCACTTCCAACTGAGATAATCTATTCTATAGTACATGAGACATCAAAAAAGTTCCCTTGCATTACAACTGGATTGTTCACTTTACCACATTAGGTTTTGTTGCCAGTCTTCACTGACTCCTAGATACACATTTGAATGAGTCACAATCTGTAAGTGGAAGAACTGGAATGTACATCATGGGTATAATGATTTATTATTAAGAGCAACAGTACATTGTCATGAGCAACATTACTCAAAACCATGTTTCTGGTAAATCCTTTTATCCTATCGTCAGCTGAGTTATCTTATACTGAAGACGAAAGCACAAATTCCTGATTTTTTTGTTGTTGTTGTTTGAGCTGCATTATTTCAGGTAACGTATCAGATATTGCATGATGCAACCTGAAATGATATAATGCAGTATTCCCAAATATGGGGAAAGCTGAATGTTATTTCAGCTGCCAGGCATATTTTTGGATAGTAAATTTAATAGTCAGTGTTTGTGCAAGAAAAAATAGAGAACAGAAGACAGTTACTTGCAGCCTGTGAAATGTTACCAATTTCAGAAGACTGGCTGTGGATATTTCTGCTGTATCATGACCTGCAGCACACATACATTTTGAAATACCTGTACTACCTCTAGTTGCCAAAAATACATGGAATCAAAATAAAATACCTTCATAATAAGATTAAAATAAATTCAAGGGTATAAGGCATTATGAAAAGATCCCTATGTGAATAGCTAGGCAAAGTAATGACAGAAGGAGGTGGGAAGCAAGAGACCTCATCATCTGCAAGAACTGAAAAATGTGGGAGTCAAAGTTGACATGATAATTTTGTGTGGTCAAAGAGGTTACCATTAGACTGAGTTCAGGGAGTATCTAGTGGCTATCTGGATATGTTTCCTATAGCAAGGTCTATTAAACTGGTATGTACTCTTGAGGAAAGAGGGAGATGCCTCTTAATACTCAGGTCATTTAAAACTAGGTTGCAAACTGCAGGGAACAATTTTAGACTGGCAGGGGAGAGTAACATGCGACCTAATACTCAGCTTTCCATCTCTAGTTACTCTAACTCTGTGATTTCACATTTCAGGGGACATGAAACAAGATACCAGTCTCTCACATTGAGGGCACAGGAGATTTATGTGTGGCTTGTTTGCCATTGCTCTGACAATAAGGCATTATTTCAGTAGAGATGCATTGACTCTTTAACCAGATGTGAGTTCAGGTTAAAATGCCACAAAAGTCCTGTTAATAGCTTGGCAAAGAGAAAAGACGCATCACATACTCACCTCAGGATCCTCTTTTAAAGTTTGGAGCACTGGATTGGGCTGGGGAATTCTGAGACTGATTACGCATTATAGCCCTCTTCCTGTTTCCATTGAAGTCAAAGGCAAAACTCTCATTGATCCCATGGGAACACATACTATATTTTCCCACTCCATAGCTCTAATATTTTAATGGATTTAAACATTTTTGGTTTAAAAAAAAATCACACTCATGCTGACAGTTTAGACACCAAATTTCTTGAGGCTTGATGTAATTTGAAATAAGCCAGATGTGAAAACCTCTACAAACAAGATTTATAAGGGAAACAAAATTTTAACCTTTATGTTGACAACTCTTGTGATACCACTAATATCAATAAAGGGAAGAAAAGTTATTTTTTGCAACTCTGTGGGGACAAAATCATACAGCTACTCCCGTCTGAAAAATAACTCCCACTAGGACTTCAAGAAATACTGGTCACAACCTCACGTACATGAGGATTCATTATGGTTCTCGTAGTTCTCTCTAAGCTATTTTTATGCAAAGCTGTGAGTTCAGAGGTCACACTGTACATCAAGCATGGCATATTGGGGAGCTTTCAGAAGCAGAGGTACAGCTGAAGAGTTATGTCATGTCATATTATGTGACTCTAACTGTGTGTAAGGAAAGCCATGTGAACCCCTCTATAAAGCAGACTTACAAAGACCTAAGCCATTTGTTTTCAAGTCCCTCACTCAAAGCAGAGGTTTCCTTTCAAATTTCATTGCATGGGATTCTTGGGCTAACATAAACCTCTCTCTGGGCAAGAAGAGACAAAGATAGCTCTTTCTTATGCTGAAGAAAGATACTAAACAGCCCAAAGACCAAAGACAGTCTTAACCTGTCACCCTTGAGATGAGAGTCTTGTCCTGTGCTCCTCCTGTTTAACAGGTCAAGTTAAAGTCTTTATCACTTTTTTTCAAATGCTACCATTTACTCTTCCATGGCCATTTGAATTTTGCTTTTTGAAATGTCTAGTTGTTTTCACACATTTGACTTTTGTTGACAGTAAAATTCCAACCAAATTCAGGATTAACATGTTCCTCTTCGCTTAAGCAAAAAAGGAAAATCTAGCCTGACAGAGTTGCCTCCATTTTAAATCTGTGATATTCAGTTAAAGTCTCTGCACAAAATCTAACAGAAGATGCTGTGAGAAGGCACTAAGCTATTCCTAATAAAGTCCAGTCCTTTCAGAGACTTTGAGCACATGGGGAAGTTAGAAGGGGGCCCTTGGCTTTCTAATCCGACCTCTCAGAAATGGCCTTTCTTTCCTCATGTTTTTTCTTCATGGAGAAGGTGGCTAGCTGAAGGTAAATAACACTAAATATACGCATTGCTCTTGGGACAAGTGCATTCATTGGATTATTCTTTTGTATTTTACTCCCCTTTTCCTCCTATGATGTCAACAACCCCATTTCAAGAAATACAGCTTTCTGTAATATTTGCAATAAGCTTCCTTTGCAACACACCCCACTTAGGGAGGTGAAGCAGCAGACGCTGATCTCTTCTCCCTGGGATCCAAAGACAGGACGTGTGGGAATGGTTCAGAGCTGCATCGGGAGAGGTTCAGACTTGACATTAGGAAATATTTCTTAAGCAAGAAGGTGGTCAAACACTGGAAGAGGCTTCCTAGAGAAGTGTTCTATGTCCCAAGCCTATCAGTGTGTTAGAGGCATTTGAACAATGCCCTTACTAGTATGCTTAACTTTTGGTCAGTCCTGAATTAGTCAGGCAGTTGGACTAGATGATCACTGTAGGTCCTTCCGACTGAACTAGTCTAGTCTAGTCTAGTTTACACTACATTGTTCTGTTCTGCTCTGCCCTGATTAGTTTTAGTTCTGCTCTGCTCCGTTCTAAATAGTTAGTGGTTATAGCAATATATAAAGAAAAAGGAACCACAATCATCTGCAATAAGTGTTAATGTAAGGCACAGTTACAGAAACCCAGGACAACACTTAAGTCTTTATTTCTCTGAGCACAGATTTTCCTGCAGGAAATGGACTCTATCAATTAATTATGTGCATATTAATTCAGTAGTAACATTATTAGGACATATATATATATAAGGATGTATATACATAAGTGAAATATGTAGGCAAATAGTAGGAAATAATCAGTCAGAGGCCACTCTAAAAACTCTGTTGATAAAGAAAGAACATCTGACCTTTTTAAAACTCTGCAGGAGTTAGATAATTAGCTGCCACCACATTGTAATGACATTTGAACAACTAATTCCTTTAGATCTCCTAGAAAATGGCAGGTAACCATAGTAATATAAGAGGAAAATGAGCCAATGATTAAAGCTGAACAAATGTTATTGAAGAAGTGAAATTTTGTTGAAGCAGATGTCTTCCAGAAATGTATCTATTTCAACAACACTTTTGAACATCCAAGGCTTTTTGACGATTCCAGCCAGCAAACAAGAGAAAGACCAGGATTAATCCTCACATTGCCTTGGTTCAGATGTTGGGATGTCATAGGCAAGGGTTCAAATTCTTAGTCCAGCTCCAACAGAAAAATATCTATTCCAGATTACAAGAGAGAAAAACAAATACAAACACCCAGTGAAGTCAAAAGAACCCTCTCATATAAAACCGTTTTTGGTTTTGACTCAAAAACTAGTATTTATTCATCAATTGATTTTATAAAGCTTTCAGAAGGTTTGGGATTGTTTCCAAAATACAATCAAATTTTCAAACCTTGAAACTTGCTGAAAAACAGTGCTTGTCCTTCAGACAGCTTTGCGTGCAGTATGAATCTACTATTTTTATTACAATTATGTTAGTCATGTCACACATTCATTATCCCATGTCAAATTCTATTGCTTTATTTGACAAGTTTGATTCCAATCTAGAAGAAAAATGGAAATGTGAAACAGTTATCATTGCAACTTTTAACTAATTCCTACAAAGATATGGCAGGCAGGACTCCACATATTTAAAGGTACACAGAGAGTTTGAAGCCCTTAAATGGCCATTGTATCCCATCATTATCTTCTCTCACGAAAGCATTTGTTCTTCACACAGACTCTCTCTGAAGTGCTGAACTGATTTTAGATGTCTGCATTGGCACTATTTGCTTGCAGGGATTCATTCATTGTCCCGCCAGTCCCTGCAATACACTTTGCTGTAGCAGCTATAAGTGACAGGAGCAGGGTAACTGTCTCAGCCATTCCTACCCCAGGCCTGACTTAAAAAAACCACCTTAAAGCAGAAGTTTTTCCGATACACTCCATTCTTATTTCCCTCCTATCCTTCAGGGTATTTTTTGTATTGAAGTGAAGTAAGTGAAGATAATGAGGTCTTGTGTTTTCAAAATGGGCACTTCTGCCAAGTGCATCTCAATCTATCAAAAATTAAAAGGACTATTTTAAAATTCTCTCCTTCTGGTAAAACCAGAAGTTGATTCAGATACTACTAAAGTAGGTATGACTGATACACTCCTGAGTCATACTATACTTCTCACATGTTCTCTTTTCTCACTTTCCTGTCTTCGAGTTTTCCTAAACTTTTGCAAATTGTTAATGTAAACAACACATTTTGGGCCTGCTGACATCATGCAATCAATTGCGTCGCAAAGAGACTGAAACATTGACCCAATGTCTGTCCTAAGAACACAAGAACTATAGATGACTCAGCCTGTCACTGCATCATAACTCAGAGGCCATTAACTTTGGCTGTAGCGTTTTGGAGATACTAGTCACATCCTTGCAAGGGCTGGGTGTAGCAAACAGGACAACTGATAGCTCATAGATCTTGATTCCATTGCATCACCAGCCATAACCACTGACTCCTTCCCTTCTCCCTCACATCTGCAGCGAATCACTTTTTAATATAGTACTGAATATTAATGTACATTCAACTCTCACATAATTTTGTAAAATGCACTGAATTGCTGATTTGTTTTCTATGTTATTTCTAAAGACAAATAATAAACAAACTGAACTAGCAACTCCATTTTCAAGTGATATTGCAAACTAAGTAGGTTCCAAAAATACTGAGAAGAGTAAGTGCACTGATTTACAACAGGAAAGGGCAGCAATTCTTATCAACTAATAAATTGAAATGAAATAAAATAATGTAAGTTCCTGAGACCAAAGAAAAAAATGAAGGAGAAAGGGTGAAAAAGAATCACCTATGAAGAGAAAAGACCCTTTGCCTCTGAACTAATTTTCAGATATTAAGACCACAGAAATATATGAATGTAGTGGTTACACTTAAATTTCAATAAAACATTTGATATTATAAGTCAGAAAATCTAGCTTGACATATTTATCCAAGCCAATACGAAATATTAAAAATGTAAATGTAGATTTATAACTGGCTAAAGGAGGAAATAAAGGATTATAATACCAAAAAAATCACACTGGAAGACAGCAAGTAAGATGATTGCAATTGGCCTTACTGGATGCCTTCATCTGGAAGTTGCAGTATAGGGAGCATGGACGAAATTCTGAGACAGCACTGAATTGGAAGAAGTATTACTATCTGGAAAGTGAAGGACTAGGGGAAATAGATTCTTTTCTGAAGAACTGTAAATCCCAGGGGGAAAATTATTAATTTCATGCTGTAGAGAAAATAGTAGGAAATCTTGGTAAATCAGTGCACCATATATAAGCATTTTGACAGCAACAAAGACATAATCCTAGAAAGTACTATGCAGTATTTCTGAAGCTGACTGAATGACTAAAAGAAAAAACATTTTTTGTATTGCACCTGTAAAGAGGTTCTAAAGATGAGATGGGACATCTGCAGCAAATCTCTTTAAAAATTATTACAACTAAAAGCTGCTGAAAAGAAAAATAAACATGACCCACATATAAGTTAAAATAATAGGTCTAAGTGTATTTATCTCGGAGAAGAAGCAAGCAGGGCTGAGGCCCAGTAACAGTCCACGTACACTTGACAGGTAAGGGCACGGAACAAGGAACTGATTAGGAAGCCTGAAGATGAAATGAAGAATGGATGATTTAGGTTGAGCACCTCAAAGCCTTCTCACAAGGAGGCATATTAGTCTGCAAAGAAGTTGAAGACATGCTATATTGAAAGCTTTAAACATGACTGGAAAGACTGTTAAGACCAAAACTTCATGCTCTGAGTCAGGCCTCCATAGGCATGTTTAGCTGATGAACCACATTTATACATTTTTGTGTCTGTTAAAGGCTACTTTGACTTCAGTCCAGCCCTGGAAACCTCACTGCGAATTCCCACTTACAGCTGCTTCTTCCCTCCCTCTCTCTGCACCTCTATCCACAAAGAAAAGGACACCAGCATTTCTAGGCTAGAAAATACTGTGATTGTCCTCTTGGTCTCAACTCTTGAAAAGTTGCGACATGTACGGCAGAATTTGTGTCTGGGCAAAATCCTTCCATATAGACTGTTCTATGCAGCCAAGGCTGTCATGATTCAAACACACAAAATGCAATCTCCAGGATTCTCCTGTTCCCTAGATTGTTTTTAATGTTCACAATTTTCATATCACACTTTTTAGTGGCTTATAAATCAAATTTATTAGTTTATTCATCTGCATGTTTTTCATATGTCAACAGAATGGCTTTGTGAATTATAATCAAGTTCATAACTTCAGCAAAGGTACTCCAAAGGGCTGTATTGGATCAAGGTTAGTAGAGGGGTTTAAAAGCTGAACAAAAGTTGGTGCCTGTTGTCTCCATTAATCGAGTTTGGTACCTTGTTTACCTTATCATTTTACATCACTTAATATCACTGGTGATGTTAGTTCTGCCTTAAAAAAGATCAGCCACTGTCTTTTCATAAAAAATTCATGCTTGCGAAAACTTCCGTGATCTTTTAGCATCTTGTATAAAAGCACTAGATAATTATTTTTTAAATATTCAAATTATTAATTTGGCTAACATATTTATTTTTAAATAACTACATTTCAGGTATTACTTACTTTAAATTTGTTGATTCCTGACTTATTATAGGCAAGTATAATCAATCATCCAAACTGTACATAGTCACAAAGGACCGAGGTTTGCAATGAGATACTGAAAATCTTTACAATTTCTAAAATAATATTTATTTTTAATATCCTGAACAACATGTATTTCAAGTCTTAGAAATAAAGTGCCTGGGATATATAGAGTAGAAAGAGTTGAATTTCAGGCAAAGGTATCTGGAACAGATGAATGAAAACAGTACAGAAGAATTAAGTGCTGAGAGCTGCAGTAATGTGATGCTTCAGGTTTTTCTTCTGTAGACATGTCTTGTAAAGTCTGCTAAAACCACGTGCTGGGCTAGACAGTCTTGTTTCCAGGCCTATTCTCTCAGATGCTTGTCCTGACACCAGGTAGAGGGGGAGTCAGGACTGGGCTCCTTGGTATTCTGGTTTTCACTTGTACACATGCACGCACAAAAACTGGAGACACAGTCAGGATCAGGAAGAGCTCAACAAGCAATTAAAATGACTGATGGATCAGGGGATATTTCATCTGCTGCTTATTCTATTCTCCTTGCTCCTGAGCTGAAGAGGCACAGCCTTGCTTTTGGAGGCATTCTGTGCCCTGATTGAGCAGCCTCTGCTCTAACACTCTGCTTTTCTCTTGCACCTCCTGGAGACTCTTTTCACTTGTCTTAGTTTAGAGTAAACTAAAGCAATTTAAAATTCCTTTCTCAAAATGACCACACCTCTTTTAGTTATAAAACAAAATTTTAATTTGGAAAATGTGTAGAAGGAAAGATAACAGTTCTTAACTACTAAATGTATTTATAGACATATATCTCCAAAACACCAGAACAGAACAAAGAACTCTGTAACCGAAACCGCTAAAGAAATGAGTCTCTGAAGGGACGGAGTGAAACCTCTCCTGTAGGCAGTGTGTCCTCCTTTGTTCTCCATCCGGAAGGCGCTGGCCCGGCGGGTGAGCAGAGCGGGGGCGGAGGGCGGGGGCTCCCACCTTGGGGCTGTCGGTGCCTCAGGGACGAACTGCAGTAACTCCAAAGCGATGAAGATTGTCTGTCCCTCTGGAGCACAGGGCACACCAGGCTAGGAGCAGGAGGTAGGGAAGAAGCCAAAACCACAGGAGTC
>VWZG01012854.1:35766-56831 GCA_013396735.1 Grallaria varia | reverse complement strand
CCACCCTCCCGCCCCTCCCAGCCATTAGGTTGGAATTTGAGTGATTAGCTGAGTCTCTTTGTTCGATAGCTGAGGCGTGGAGGGTGTCAGCTCCCAAACTGCTGGCAGGGAAAGAAAACATTCTGACAAATTCTAAAACCATAACATCACTACTCACTGACAAGCTTTGATTCACCAATGCGGCTTGCATCTTCCAAGTGGCTCCCGTTATTTCAGCTATCTTTTCCTGAAAAAAAGAGCTCATCTGCTTTTTGATGTTCAAATTAAATGACGGGTAATTATTTTGCCACCACATTCAGTCTCCTACACAGCAGTATTATCCATTGTGAAGACTCTGATATAATGTGTTCAGCTACAGTCAAGATATTGCTTTTCATACCTAATGTTAATAAAGATGTTACCTATTGTAAATCTGTCCAATTCCAAGCCTCCAGTTCTCCCCTGTACAGATACATCGCTCTGAAGTGCCATATGTATGTGAAATACCTTACAACAGGAATAATGTTTAATTCACAGTAAATCAAGAATTATTTGACAAATGGTCATAATAACGTGAGCCATGGAATATCCTGACACAATAGGCTCACATTTGCTACTAAATACTACACAGTCTACAGTCAGCAAAATGTACTCCTGGACTGGTAAATCTTGCCAGGAGTGAACTACTCTTACTAGAGGCATAAATATAAACAGAAGTGTGGGTATGCCTCAGTTCATGGGCAGTGGAAAATAATCAAAGATCTCCTCTCATAAAAAGCCATGTGCATTGCAAACTACACAAAACTTCTAAAGTGCTGAAGACATCAAGTGTCACCACCAGCAGGGTGTACATGTTAGCCCGATAAAAAGCACACAATTGCCTGCAGCCCAGTGAAGTGAACAATGTTGTGAAATTGGCAGGTACCTCTGTGCTGCTGACGAGGATGGCAGCCAATGTCTCCCGCAGCAGCTCCCACTGAGCAGAGAAATCAGGAAGAGGATTTGAGCCGAGCCCACCCAGCACTGAGCACCAGGAGGCTGAGGTGTTTGCTTACCATTTCAAGAGCCCAAGTATCCGATAGACCTGGGATCTCTGAGCCACATCTCAGTAATCCAGTGCAGGTATGTCTATTCTCAAACAACCCTGCTATGAAGAATCTGTTCCTAGAACTGTAGACAGAAATTAGGAGTTGGCACCTGAGTTCACCTTCTTCAGTCAATCTTACAGAGTTATGTGCTACTCTGAGACATGGGCCTTAAATGAAGCAGCCTTACACAGATGCATCTATCAACGAAATGACTGAGGAGATGGTATTTTCTGTAGCAAAAGAATTCTTGGACTAAGTACAGTAATAAAAGGAATAAAAATGTGATCATTTTACAGTGTGAAAAGAACACCTAGTGGAAAACCTCTTAACCTTCCAGAAATAAATGTTCATTTTTATATGCTTGGTTTGCTGAAAGCAATATATTTTAAGAGTAAAATTCTAGATAAATTAGCAATAAATCCCACATCAATTTTTCCTGCAAGTAGAAGAAAAAACAACTGCCACTGACGAAATAATAGAATTTGTGCCCAGTTTAACATATATCCATAATAAGCAGATTTTCGTATATTGTGTCCCAGTGTCTGTGGCTTTCACATCACTCCACAGTTTCATGTTTCCACAAAAGGGATAAAATTACATGCTCTTTTTCTTCCTCATAAGAGAGAAGTCTCAAAGTTGTTAATCTCAGGTCATGTCTATATGGAGCAGCCTTAAAAAGTTTGAGCTTTACCTTGGAGATAGGAGACCATATCACTTTTTTAAGCTCACATTTTATTGCCAATGAACCTGCAAGGATGCTATATGACAGCCTAAGGTTACTAATCCAATTCCTTACCCTTTGTGCCTCCACAGGAGGTTGAAGACAAGTTTTCCTGGTTGTCTTTTGAAAGTAGAAGTGAACAAGTATATGCAGAAGAGCAATTCCTAAGGAAAAATGTGTTGTACATGGATTAATGTGGTGTGAAATCACATTATGTGCAGAAAATTGTGTTCCCTGATGGCCTTGAGTGATTTCAGTTTACAGGGGTATTATAAGGAGAAAAAGCGTTATTCACAAGCACCTTAATGCACAGGTTTTGAGAAACTGAAAAATAGTACCTTTTTAACTGATTGACTTTAATGTGAACAAAATCCAATCAACATTTGTGTTATAGATACTTTTTTCATTCCGGCTCAGTTATGGATTTGGAAGACTTGGATATGAACTGTAGAGTGTGTATTCCCGTAGGGTACGCACTGAAGCATGAGATTCATGTTGAAAGAGAACTAGATTGTTTTTTTCTCTTGCAGATGTAGGACATCTTAAAAAACTTTTTGACTCAGAGGCAAGCTTTGAGTTTTGCACAGATAACAGAACATTAATCTCATATCATATGTTTACATAGGAAATATATATAGTGAATGGGAAGTAAGACAACTTTGCCCTCAAGTAGCTTCTACTTATTGTTTATACCTAAACATTTTTAAAATTACTATTTAACATTTTGTTACTATAATCCATTGCTATACAATCCACAATCACCAAATAATTGGAGACTGAGCTGAGCCACCAGTTGCCCGCAACAATAAATTCATGACTTCAAGCCCAAGCCTCAAAGTACACAGTTCCTTACGGTGTGCCTTAGGAAGCAGCATGAAGACCTTCAGCCTGCAGTATGGGAGGAAGTATTATTCTCATCCCACAGAACTTTTCACTTGCCATTGGGAAGAACCCAAGAAACTTGCAATAACATTGTGGAGAAAAACAAAAGGCTGCTGATCCCAGTGTTCTGATCATTTGCCTGTGTATGTGTGGTGGTTTCAGTCACAGGCTCTGAACTGTGATGGCTGAGTGCAGGGCCAGCTTGCACAGGGGAAAACTCCAGCCTCACCTTGAGCAATTGCTGTCAGAGCTGACGCAGTTCTTCCCAGAAAGTCCACTGTATCTGTACATCAAGATCTTGAAGGAAAAAGAGTGTGCTCCAAAATTCAGCTGTACTCCCACTCCCTCTTTGGAAAGTTAATCAATATGAAGTGCTATAGCCATAGATTACTCAGAACACCAGTCTGGGGACCGAGGGTAAGGGTCAACAAGACAATTCAGATGCTGCCCAGACCTCCATGGGACTCAGTGCATGCATGAGAAAGGAGTGCAGGAGTTTGTACAGAGCTTTGGGCCCTTCAAAGCAAAAATAAAGCCCAGCTGCCTATTCTGGCTTATATCCATGGCTGCCAGCATTTAAAAAAAGTTTTGCAAGGTTTTTTTTCAGTTTTCCCACAGTGAGGGAAGAAGAGAAATTTTTCAGTCTGGTAATGTATTTCATTAAAAAGGGAAATGAACAAAGTGATGAATAAAGTGTGTGTGTGTGTATATGTGCTATGCCTGTGTGAGTGTGCTCAAGAGAAACTAAAAGGACACTTGGATCCTTTGGGTTAGAATTAGCAAAAGACATTTCCTCATCCCTTTAAGGCAGTTCAAATGGTATCAGCATACTTTTTCAAAATTCACTCCGAAATAATATGAAGTAAGATCAGGCAAAGGGACTGTTCTTCCTGTCTTCATCCTTGTTGTTGAAATTCTATTCTGTGTTCCTTTATCTTCATAAGATTTTCATTTCCAGCTTATATTAACATACCTATGCTTTAAAAATGGTATAATATGACAATGACATTCCTAGAAAAGTCTTCTGGCTTCCTATAGTATAGATTAACATTATAAACTTTTATTTTTAAATGAGGATAACAAAAGAATACTGCACAAAATTCTGAATACACCCTCTTAAAAAAAAAACTATTAAAAATGGAGCTGATGTTGTTCATGCAGTAACATTTGGAGAATAGCTGTTACCACATTTTTAGGTCTTGCATTCCAGTACGAGAAGCAGCTAAAGGTTTTAGTTAATTTCCAATCTTTCATACAAACGGACTGAATTACTTTTTATTTCAAAACTTGGAGAAACTCTCTTGAGAGTAGACTTCTTAAAATGTGGATGACTCAACTCTGAAAACCAGAATTTCCAGTTGCTTCCAAAGGCACTCCAACAAGCAGAAAAGAAGGCAAATGTGATCTGAAGGTTAAGATAACGTTTGACCTGCACGGTTGAAAGACTAGGTTGAGAAAAGTCATTTTGCGTAGCTTTAGGTGTCAATGAAGCCTTCTTCTTTGAGCAGAGATGATTCTAATTTAACTCCTAGTGTGGTTGCTGGAAGGGTGTTCTTTTTATATGAAAAGAAAAATCTGTCATTTCCCAGTGCGGTCGGGAACATGCATCCTTGCTGGTAGAAGCAATGCCATTGCAGTTGAGGGAACTGTCTCTCCTGATGCAGGGTTTTGACCACAGCAAAGAAAGCTGCAATTTGAATATTTTATACTGATTGTGCCCAAGGTCATCTGAAAATTGTTGCAGAAAATTCCCTGATATCTGAAAGATCAGGCATTATCAGCCAAATGCACCACAACTCCCTGACTTGCATGCTACAGTCAGCAGAGCAAACAGAGAATGTGATAGAACTTATTTGACCAGGAAACCTGACCTGGTATGAGTGGATTCTGTTAAATGTTATCCTGGTCTGATTCACCTTACAGAGACCAATTTAGGTTTAACCTAAATCAAAATATTATTTTCTAGCTAACTCAATGAAGTCTTTTCATTTTCAACCACAAGTAACATATTTTTTGCTTTTTTTTACACAAAACCAAGTGTTCTGTGAGCACAGCAATTTCATTAACTCTTAGTAAATAAAACTGGGTATTTTCCAAAAGCTCTAGTTCATACATTTGTTTGTACATGAGGTACATAACTTGTTCAAGACTGGATTTATTTCTTTCCACTTCATCAACAGCAACATAATTTTCTTTTTTTTTTTTTTTCTTTTAGCACTTGCCATCTGCTCTTAATTAACAAAAGCAAACAGTGATTGATGGATAGATACTGTGTCTGGTAATAGTACCAAGCTGTCAGCTTACAGGTGTGGTGAAAACTAAGAATGGAGAAAACAGATTCCCCATTTGGGAGAAAGTTCTTTGTAACCCAGTTTGTGTGACTTTAGACCTCCACTGGACTTGTAGGTTTCTTTTCATTTTTGAAGCTGAAAACGGGATTCTATTTCTCCCCTTACTTAAGTCAACAGACTGCTTGGAAAGAAAATAAATGTAAACCCCCTAAACTAAGATTAAAACTAGTTAAAAAGAATGCTGAACAAAGACAGGGAGATGTGGTAAAGAGCAATGACCTACAATGGAACATATCAAGGAATGTTACTGGAAAAGCAGCAGGAGAGCAAAGCAGCATAACTTTTCCAGTTTTCTCAAGGACGTGAAATACTGTTAACCGGAATGTACCTCTCAGTACAGAAGTATACATGTAGTCTTAAAAAAATTGATATACTGGAGTTTAAAAAAAAAAAAAAAAAGAAACCTAGTTGGCTATAAATAAACCTCCTTTCATGTTATGCAAAAGAGAGGGATTTACCATAGCACTATAATTACGGGCATATCACAGCACCATATAATTACAGTGCATGTCATAGAACTGTAACTACAAAAGAAAGCTTATGTTGGCTGTGCAGGTTTTAGGGGAAATGTAGAGAAAAATGTATCAGTGCTCTTCAGCAACAGAGCAGCTGTGGGTTTTGAACTACACTCTTGATCTTCATGTCACTTGTCACCCATCTGAACAATTATTCTCCAAAGATAGGTACAAGCCTTTATTTGTTTCTACACCACTAATAAAATACTTACTGAAAAAGTAAGGAATTCCCATATTTTCAAGAAAGAGAGAAGGAATTTGGAGACAACTCTCTTTGCATATACCCATAAAGTAATTTTCTCTTCACAGATGGACGAAATATTAAGCCTTTAATGACAAACTTCAAGGTGGTGAAATATGTTTTTGCTTTGCACTGGTCTGCCTTCCAGACACTTTTTGCAACAGCAACTTAGTATATAAATTAGTATTTTTAAACTTTTATATTTCCAGAAAAAAATTGGACCTAAAGATCTACCCAGTGCTGACACTTTTTAAAACTAACAGATTCTTCAAAGTGTTTTGGACTCAATAGCATAGCTTTTTTAATGAAAAAAAAGTTTTACTAAAGATTTTCTGATGACTTTATCCTTCCCATCAACTACTAAGCTAAAAGAAAGAGACACAGCCTCATCGCTGTACAGGGGTTTCGTTATTTGGTTCATTGGAACTAGACGTTATTTTACTGTAAAACATTTTTGCTTTGATGAACACTTTGTCATGGCATGCCAGCAGAAGAGAAAAGGTTGTTTTGAGAGGGGCAAGATAAGAAATCTTGTTATGTAAATTATATGAAAATGTACCTTTGAGTAATTGGACTACCTCTATGATTTCCATCTGTAAAGAATAAATTCTGGTGTGTTCCAGCTATAAAATGTTAGTCTAAATACAACCTAAATAAATTCAAAGGAAACATAAAAGTGTAACTAAGAAATGCTATTAAAAAGTGTTTTTAACTGAGAAATAAAAATAATTACATGCAAACTTTTAACTACTTTTATTAAAAATCTACTTCTTTAATCCATAGTTAATCAATATGCTGATTTAGTCAGCTTTGGGTGTTAAAATATCAAAAGCATTTCTAAAATTTCTGGTAAATATTTCCCATTCAGAAGAATTCTGAAAGTCATCCAAATTATATAATTTTTAAGATTTTCAAAATTTCTATGAATCCTAACACATCTTTGCAGAACTTCATATAAGTCTAACTTAAGAGACCAAGGAACAAAGTGAGTTATACTATGTTTCCAGCTAGCATACTCCCAGCATCATTTTTTATTTCCTTATACCTCTAGACCACCAAGATTTTGACAAAATGATTTCTGCTATATGTTAAACTAGTGACAAACGGCCCCAAAGTCAGTGGGATGAGATATGACAGTAAAATTCACCATGTACACAGTTCACAAAAAAAATCAGTGTCCCGGGGAGTAAAGAAAAGAGTGGAAGCAAATATTCCTGAACATACGCAATAGGTATGGGTGGTAAAATACAGTGTTCCTGAATTATACAAATGTATCTCAAAAAGTCTGAGAAGTAGCAGCAATAATTCAAGGCATCTGTTACTGTTGTTCAACTCCAATTAATGCCACTTTTGCGTAGCCCTCATCAAAATTTGGATCTCTTCTCTGCTGGTAGGCCAACCATGTTTCCCTGCCATCAGTGCAATTACACTCACCATTTTGCTAGGAATGGCAGTGCCCTTTGAGAGCATGCGTGCTCTCCATTTTGTCCTGGGAACTAATTGCAATAACCCAAGGATAATATCGAACCCTGACAATTCTGACTCATTGAGGATATATATTATTCATGCTGACTCCTGCCTGGCATGACTTTTGAGTATTCTTTACTTTTTCATCTCAGTCGTTCTTGCAGGACTTGCAGGACTGTGAAGGTTTAAGACTAAATCAGCTGCTGAAACTACAAGGGAGGTAGTTTTACCCAGATAGAACTGGGGTTTTGCCACCTCTGTCAAAAGCGTCAGAATCAGATGACAGCAGGATTCCTGCACTTTGGATCATACTATGCTGATGTGGATCGCTGTGAAAATTCCCATTATATATCTCACATATGTTTCCCCTCAAATACCCAACACCACCAGAAAGTACAGAGTTGGACATACCCTCCAGTGCTAGTTCTCACACTTCACTGTTACAAAGCAGTAGCAGTAAGAGCAGCAATCAGGCTGTTATATACATGTTCTATGAATGCCTTGACATAATTAAACCAATTCATAATGATAAAATAGCAAAGCAAACAGGTAGTTTAAAATAAGATGTTCTTTAATAAGGTTGAGTTCATTTTAAAAACTCATTATGTTCACTCTGGTGTTTTCTGTGGACATTTATACTGGCGCATTTCACCAACAGCACATTTCCTAAATTTGACAGTTACATGGAAGGGCAATGCAGTTCCATTTAAATCCCGAGACACTTGGATACAATGCATTTGATGCCTGTGAATCATCATTACAACATGCCAGTTCAGAGCAAATCCATCTCTTTGAACACCTTGTTGTGATGAGAGCTGCCTGCCAAGAAAGCTCTCAACAGATGGATTGAAGCTCTGAAGAATGTCTTTCTTGACTTAGAGATGTCTTTGACACCACTTCCACAGTAAGACTTGTAAATCCTTCTGTAATTTTAGGGAGGGATAAGAGATGTGTCTGCAAATGCACCTGATCAAAATATAAGCCATTCCAGAGGTATTTCCTAATCTTCTCTTCACATTTCCCAAAAGATAAAGAAAGTGTATTTCACTGATGCCTACTTTCTGCCTTAAAGGGTCAGCCACACTGCCCTAAAGCTTCCAACAGAAAAAAAGAAATAGCTGCATAAATTAGAGGCTATATCAGGCGTTTTATAGATACATCTGAAAGCAAATTAACAGCTAGGCTTTTGTAAGGACTGATTTTGTTTATCTATTATATACCAGCAAGTCTTAGCCCCTTCCTGTCCTGTAGGCTTGCAAGGTTTTTTTAAATGGCTACAGTAGCTCTAGGATAGAGACTGTGTAGAGCCATGCTACAAATTTTATAATCAGATTTTTTCTATTTTACACTACTGAGAATTTTGGCTAAATCTCCGTGTGGAAGATAAGATTGCAGGAGTACAACAATAATTGCTCGTGTAACAGAATTTTTTTCCTGAACTCTTAAGTGACCCAAGACTGGGTTGGACTAACCCTAAATGGCTTATCTAAACAATNGGGGGCGGCGGGGAGGGAAAACCAACAAACAAACCCTTTGGAAGGACATGATTTGAAGAAATTATTTTTAAACAGATGCTTTTCACTAGCAAAGCTGGTAGGCAAACATGACAAAACGTGCTTTTCTAAAATATGTTTTTCTGCCAAAAGTGAAATATTTTGTTTAACTGCATCACTTTTGATAGTACTTGATAGAAATGTATCTGAAGTCCAAAGTACATTGTTTTTTTCAAACAGAATTAAAGAGATAACAAAGAGATAACATCTTTTTCTTTGATGAAAAAGAACACGTTCTGACTAAATTCATTTTATTGATCATGGAAAGAATTTTGTTTAAATTCAGGTATTGAATACAGACGAAATTAAGAATATAAACATCCAAGGTGGTAGAGAACATTTGTCTTCTAATCCATTCTATTTCAGTTTATAAGGGAAAAGCCTGAATAAAACATGGTATTTGATAATCTCCATATTATTTTTATACAACTTGCTGATGCATAAGATATTCATTAACACCAAAACATTCCTTTTCCTGGTATTTCTGAGCAGAACTTTTGGTTTTTTGCCTGTTTTCTCTTGCAAAATTGAAATATTTTGATACATTGAACCACTAAAGCTGTACAAATAGCAAAGGCCACAAGGTTGTGAAGACTCGAGGTTAAGATGCAATATGGCAATCAGCCAGTTATACCATTGATTCAATGTGAGTATGCAAAAATGTATGTATTTAGTCATGTATTTAAACCTCTCCTGATTGCTGTCTGAGAGCAAGTGCTGTAATACAAAAGAAGGAATCTTCTTTAACTTAATGTAAATATTGTGTCTGGCACAAATACAACAAATGATTGCCAAGAGACTCTATTTCCTCATCTTCCAGAATGTAAAGCCCATATGGATTAGGCAAAAATGAACTTTATTCACTTGTGTTCCGTCAACCACAAAAACTACATTCCATAGTACAGGTTATTCATACATGAAATGCAAAAAGTATCCCAGAGGTACATGCAGGTAAAGAGTCTGTGTTTGTAAGGCTCATCTGGATGCTGATGATGCTTAAAACTCTGATGAGAGCAAGCTGGTTTTTCTTTTGGGTTTTCAAATACCTGTTCAGTTTTCAGAGTCACAATATTCAATCTTCCTACCAATTGTAAATCATATAGATAAAGCTCTGTACAGAGAGGAAAAAAGTAAAAGGGGACATATGTGCCTTTTATTTTAAAATTGTGCTGTTTTTGCTAAAAAAGAAGCACATTTTTAAATAAATGTGAAATAAATCTTCAAATCTACAAGGTGGTTCACCTTTCCTAACTGAAATGAAAAATAATGCTATTTCTTCCACAGATATTAAAACTGACCAAGCGACTAACAAGAATTACGATAACAGCAATAATAAATGACCATAAAAAATAATCAAATCCAAGTATTTCTCTAAACAGTATGCTTGTCTTGACATCTAGCTTATAACTGATACTCTTAGTTAAGGTTGCCAGTTCTTGCCCTCAGTGACTAAACATGTCACAGTACTTTTGAAAAATTTAGATTTATCATTCATTTGTGATGAAATTACATTTGTTTTTTATCAGAAATTATGCATTAGAAGTTACATATTATTTTGCCCTTAATGAAAGTTACTACTATTTTCAAATATTCATCCATTCATGAATGGCTATGCTTATGCAATTAAAAATGTTAAATAAATGTCAGCCTATGATTCCCATCAAAATAATACTTTTCAACGTTCTGAACGTGATTTCAAATACAGCTTTGGCTACATACACTTCTTGTGGGGAGGGATCCAGTCAAAATCTAGGAAATGTTATGTGTGTCAGCAATGTAACCGTTGCATAAAACTCATTTATACATTAACATAAATTTCTACCTCAATAACGTATTTTCCATCTTATTTTCCATTCTGCATACTAATTGTGAGAGGCTGGACTGTCCATGATTAATGGCTCAAACAATCAGGGTGCTTTGCTGATGATGAGCAAACCATCACTTCTGCATGGACATCGAAATTCCAACAATCAAGTCTCACCAAGGGATCCAAGAGTGCTGAGTATGAGCCTTTCCCTCTCCTTTTGTCTTTGTCTTTCTTTCTCTTTCTTCTCCTAACTTCTTACTGTTTGCTAAGTTTGTGAACTGCCTTACTTTGGATGTTGATTTAAAGTTTGCCAAGTACCTTATTCTACCTTAACGTTCTAAATTTTTGTTACTGGACCCCCTGAGAATATTCTTGTTTCTCTTGCACACTCCTCAGATCAATCAAATAATCTTCCCCTAAAGCAGCTGAGCAGATAGGGCATTACACTAGTCCAGCTCACTAAAGGATAATTGCAAAGGCACAAATATAAATCAACAACCTTCCACTAGACTAATTTGCCTTACCTCAGAATTTAGCCCATCTGCTCTAAAAGACACTGACATTCTCCGGGCCAAATGTGTCTCTATAGCAATGCAGGCACTTAAGATCAAAACCTGAAAAGACCTTGAGATTTGAGACCTGTTAATATATTGTCAAAGGAACATACAAAGTCCAAAATAAATGAGAGAAAGAGATCAAACTCCTACCAGGCTACTTTTAAGGAAGTGTTATTTTCAAGAACTTGGCATCTATTACAGGTATGCTATAGGACCGCCAGAAAACCTTCTGTTTCCCATCTAGGAACCTAAAGAGTGATGAATCTTTTAAAATCACAGCATAAACAAATAAAGATAGCTATAATTAGCTGGATCTGCCTTAAGAATTAAAGTGATATTTCATATCCCAGAGTTGTAACATCAACAGTATGTTGTTGCCTTTCAAGAAGCCGTAGTATATCAAATTTGGAGAGTGCATTTTTTTCCCAAAGAACTAAGGTATGCAGAAAAAAAAAAGGGACCCTTCCACTTTTTGTCACATATAGTGGTTTGCTGATTCAAAGCACCATAAATTGAAAAATTTACATCTGTTTTCTCAAGTATATCTTCACTTTAGATAAGAGTATTAATTAATATTGGGAGAATTTTACTACTTTTCGAAACTGATGGCTCCTTATGTTTTTCTTCAAANAGGACTCACTTATAGCTTATTCAGGTAGCAAAAAGAGAAAATTTAACATCAAATAACAGACACAGATATTCACATAGGGATAGTATTTCTACCTGAAATTGTTTGACAAGGCTTTGAACTGACTCTCATGTCAACCCTCAGGTCCTATGTTCACAATTAAGGGCTGTAAAACAAATCTACCTGGGAAAAAAAATCGAATTAAAGAAAGATTACTACCTGAATTGTTCCCTCCTCTATAAATGAACAGGCCTGATTAGCATATGGGCCTAATACAGAGGCTTCATGACAGATTCAGTGAAGTTTCTGGGGATTAGCTCAGGTTTTGAAAAATGAGTTTAAATGCTCTCCTAGATTATGTCTGCTGTGTTCTGCATTTCCTAGAGCTGGACCTCTGAGGAGAAAAATCAAATCCCACAAGACATTTGAAAAATGTTAGCAATTTTCAAATGAGAAAAGGACATGTAAACTGAGGCAGATTGTACTTCTATTTTATTTAATTATTAACGAATTTTCAGTACAATGACATATTACAGCTAATGTCAGTAGTATTTTCTTTCCTTGTTATGAAAACCATCAGGGAAAAAAGTCAGTGTGTTTAAGTTATTTGTCTAATTGTTCATTGCCAACTCTTCACTACATTGAACTCTAGTAATATTTTTCAAACAGAAATATTTTTAAAAAGTTGAAAAAAAATATTTTCTCAGTCATTGTTTCCTGTTTGCAATCACAGGCAATTGCAGTTCATAATTCCCTATAATATTTTTCGTAGCTCCCTCTTGAAAGCAGGTACATTTCTTACCTCCACTGTTCCTGCAGGAAAGTTGTTACAAGACCTTGTTGTTCTGACATTTAAGAACACTTTTCTCATTTCCTTCCCAGATATATCCATATACTAATTTTCACTCGTTCCTTCATTACTCTTTAGCTTAAAATAGCACATGAATTTGTGGATACCTTTTCTCTCTCAACCGATTACTTCTTATCACAGAGAAATTTTCTCTTTCATTCTTCATCAAACCAGTAATGCCAGTTCTGTGACATGAGAAATTTTCACTACAAAACCTTCACCTACTGTGGTCAGGTCAATAACTGAAATATTTAGCAAGTTAGTCCTTCCAGAGCTCAAAGTCCCTGTTCAGTGTGAGATGCTGAAGTCTGCTCTTTGGCAAGGCAGAACACATTGTACTGATTTTATACTATTCATCTTTTTCCTCGGATTTATTAATAACTTTAGATTATACATTAAAGTCTATTTTCTGCAGTTACACATGAGAAATGAGTGATTAAATTGGAAAAAATTACTGTTACTATAAAATGCATTCCCTTCAAATCCCTTTTCCAGAAAAAAATATGCCAAGAAGCAGCTTATTTAGGGTTTATATTCATCTATGACCAGAAGCAGAAGTGCTAGAGATCTTAATAGTAATCATCCTCCTGCAAGTCTTACAGCGCAACTGCATAGGCTCCAGAGGATCAGATAAACATCTGAACTTTTAGGGACTTGTCCATGGCTTACGCAAATTCCAAGTCTTTGGGGGTCACCCATCATTATGAATTTCCTTATTTTTATGTTTGTCAGACCCTTTTAACCCTAGATTTTCAGACCTTCACAGAATTTAATTGCTCAACTCCCCCAAAATCCAGAGGTTGTGTGATTAAATTCCACTTAGCTCTGAAGAGATAGAGTTCACTATTACTTAATGTATAACCCTGTCTAAAAAATGTCATTAACATATGCAGTTCATACAACTGTGGAAACTCTAGTATCCCCTTAAGGTGAAGCTGCTCTAGTGTTGCTCTGTGTATGTATGTGCAATTTTTTCCTTGTTTATGACTGCACATAAAAAATAAATAAATAAAAAACCACACAGTAAACTAAACTTTGGTGTGTTAAAACTCCTGAACATTATAAAATACAGGTTCTGTAAAAGATCAGAATTTGCTAAGTTCTTCTATTTTTCTTAACATATTGTGTCATTTAAAAAGACAAATTTAAAAAAAAAATATACACTTATACACATCATTAAGTGTTTTATTGTTTTACTGTCCTTAGAGACTAAAAACTGTGGCTTTTTCAGTTACGTCATACGTAGCAGTACTTTTCATGTTTTAAACAAATTTTTGATCAGTTTTCAAATTTAAAGCTATCTGTGTCTATACATACTCACAGAGTAGGTAAATGAGGCACCCATTGAATTATGTTTGCATCTGACTGCCTGAAATTAGGAACAAATATCCTAATAAAGAGCCTAACTTGCTTCATTTTCAGTACCCAATTTCTATCATCTTGCACAACACTAAAGACCAAGTAAAATGTAAATCTTTGCAACACAGACTATTGTTTGATATTTGAATATTGTATCTGTCTTTCAAACCAAGATCTGAGATGATCACTCTGCAAGTTTCTTCTATGGATCTTTCAGAAAAGAGCAAGAGGAATTCAGAGCTACTCCACCAATATTTTGTGTTCCTGTTTATGGCACTATCTCTTCTGTGGACGCATTGATTTTTTATCTTCTATGTCTTTGCCTTTAACTAGAAATATTTGTGGAAGATGGGATGGCTTATAGCACTTTATATTTTCTCAGTAATCCACACTGGTATTAATTTCTCACAAACAAATATAAGACACATGATGAATAGGAAATTGCTGTGGAAAACCATCATGGTCACAATCCTGCAGAGACTTGCACTTGTTCTGAGGTTTGTGTGCTAGGATTAGTGCCTTCAAAAATCAATGTGATTAATAAATGCAGTGCCTCACTGTGTGTGTGTTTGAGCATGGATGTAAGTTATTGCAGGCTTCTCTCACCTTCTGAAAGTTTCAGGTTTCTCTGGAGAGAACTTCAGAAACAGAAAACAGACTGAACTAAGGAAATAAAATAAGTCTGAAGTGGTTTTCCAGTAATTGGAGGCAGGGAGGGTGGTTTAGAGGGGAACTGAGAGGGAGTGCCAATTTTAAAATGCAGCATTTAATTAAAAAAATAGTTTAAAAAGAAAACCCTCACAAATACTGTTTAATTAAAAATATAATTACAAAAAAATTATATGAAGTACAGGTTTTGGATATATGGAGAATTTGCAATGCTGAATGCAATTTAAAATGGTGTCGACTAGACCTATTGAGGTCAGAATGCCAAGATTCCTAAATGACTCCTAAAACTGTCTTTGGTCTTAACAACTTTCCTGATCACATTATTCAGCACGTTAAATGGCAAGACGTTAACCACTTAAGTCCAACCCCCACCCTCCAACCCTCCAAAGAAACCTCAGACTAACAAGCAGTCCTAAACTGATACAAAAGGCATTAATATACTTAATGTCTCTATAGTTGTTACCATAAAGTTATTTCAGAATAAAACACATCTTTGTTATATGTTTGAAAGACACACCATATTTAATAGTCATTCTATTTCTATTCCTACAACAATTTCAGTATGACCGTGACAATATTGCACTTTTTCTTGATGAGAACAATGTTACTTTCACATTGAAACTCAATTACAGCTAGCAACAAAATGCTAGTTTGACGTATTTTTCTTAATTTTATGGCAACAAAACGTTGGTCAGATTGCAATGCGGAATTTGTCCTCATACAACTATTATTCATTTTATAGTACATTTGTTTGACAAATTGATATTCCTATTAGCAAATTAAAATCACAAAATAGCTCTCAGCCTTTCATTTTACTTGAATTCCCAAAAACTGCATTAAAAAGCAATACTGACATCCTTAATACAATGCAACAAAATTCTGTGTCATGGCAACAAAAAGCAGTACATTTGTGTTTGAAATTTGCTATGGTAGTTTCTGCAATGGTATCTACTCAAGGTTTTGGCTCTTTTGTATTGAATACCCTTTTTTAGATTCAACCATCTTACTGGAGTTAACCACAGTCTCTGTACTGATGCTAGCAAGGAATAAAACTCAGATTGTTTCTAAATGGGTGTTTAAATTGGATAATGTGTAAAATCTCTGTCTGTGTGAGACAGCAGAATGATAAATGAGCATGCTTTAGAGTGGGAAGCCCTCCAGATTCTGTGCCTCCTCAAATCCCTCTGGAGAGTGAGAGCACATCATAGACATTCTGTAGTTGTAGGTGTCAATTGCAATCACTTTTCAGTAAAGGAAGGTTAAGGAAATAAATAATCAGAGGGAATAGTTCTGATGTATTAAAGCACTGACTGCTTTGTTCAGACTTTAATTTGAAAGGGAGGAAAATAATGTTCTAAGGTGATGATAATAGGCAGGAATTGAAATTATGTGATTGTTGTTAGAACTTTCACTTAAAAACAACATATATGGCTGTGAATGTACTTAAGATTTTGATCCCACAAAGCATTATCTCTTTCTGTTAAAGTGATGATTTTTTTTCCACCAAAATAAATAGGAATCACTTAGTCTCTGCTAGGGGTAGTAGAAAGACAGTTTCAGGAAGAAAATGACCTTTGCCGTACTTGTATTACTTATAGTACTTGTGTACTATAATGCCTTCTCCGTGGACACCCCCTTGTCGCGGGGGAGAAGCTTGCGTGCCCTTATGAGGCTGTGAGCGATGCTGGCGGTGGTTGTGCCTCCGGTAGGGTCTCCCATGCTAGTCAGGTCTCAGCTGAAGGGTCAGACAAAGTGTGTCCATGGGCAGGATGGGCTCACCGGCCTCCCGGCAACCATCCTAGGAGAAGGACAACTCTAACTCCAAACCCGGGCAGATGGAGCTCGCTTAGCCCTGTAAGGCCATCCATCTAAGAGAAGGACACTCTAACTAAACCTACATCCTGAGGACTTCGCTGCCACCGTCCAAGCTTGCTAGGCCCTGGCAGATGAACCTTAGGACGAAAGGGTAGGGCCAGTTCTGCACACGCTGCGCCTCACCTAAAAAATCCACTGCGCAGGCTCGAAGGACTCACCCACACTTGATGATGATGACTATAATGCAATTTTGTACCAAGATCACTATCAATTCCAAAAAATAAACAAAAGACTCTGTAAAGATAATTATTAGCTTCATTTCAAAAAAACACAAGGTCAGCTCCCAACGCCTTTCCTCATGTCGAGCCACACTTAACCTCTCCAAGAGGAACCCCATTGATTTCAGTGAGACTATTTCTACTGAGGAACTGCGGGGGTTGAAATGCACCAGAATCTGCTCATAATGTGTGAATGGTCTATATCACAGAGCTTTCATAATCTCCATATAAACACACTGTAAATAGTTTATACACACGAAGGTGAAACGTCAGTAGTGCAGTGTGCAGGTCCAATTCACAGTACTTGCTCTCTTGGTGAAGAGTAGTGGAATTGTCCTGCAGCAAACACTGGGAGTTGAAAGAAAGGTCAATAGTTATAAAATAAAGTTCTACCATATGGTATGTTATCATTTTCATATGCTGTGAAGCATGGACAGGCCATAGACTGAGTTTCAGAGTATAAACCTGAACCTTCTAAAACTAAGCTGAGCCCAAATAATTTCAGTCATTAAAAGCTAAGCCAAGTACTATAAATTTCATTTTGTTCCCTTTTCAGGTATCTAGCTTATATTTTTCAGACAGGAATTGTAATAAACTGTGTGAAGAAAAGGTTCTTATCACATTATTGGTTCAAATAAAATTTTGCAAGGTATCTATATATATCTATATATATTTTTTTATATATACATATTTAAACCTGCATTGGCAATACTCAAGATACACAAAACACTAAATTCTGCTTCTCCAAATGAAGTTCAACCTTTGCATTATGACCCATATAAACCTACATGATTCCATTCCAAGTGACATATACAATTTAACAGAATGGTTCAGGTCGGAAGGAAGTTCTGAAGGTCATCTGGTCCAACATCCTTAGGTGTCAAGCCAGAGCATCTAGACAAAGTTGCCTGGCATCATATCCCGACAGCTTTCGAACATCTCCAAGGAGAAAGACTCCACTCCTCTCTGGGCAACTTATGTCAATGCTCAGTCACTTTCACACTAAAAAAGTGTTTCCTGATTTTCAGAGAAATTTTCTGAAATTTTCTGAAATTTTCTGAATTTTCAGAGAATCTTGTGCCTCAGTTTGTGCCCATTGCCACTGGTCCTGTCACTAGGTACCGCTGAAAACATTCTAGTTCAGTCCTCTTTACATCCTAATTCAGTCCTCTTTACGTCCTAGTTCAGTCCTTTTTTTACACCCTCCCTTCAGGTATTTGGACACATTGATGGGATGTCCCCTGACCTTTCTCTTCTCCAGATTGAACAGTCTCAGCTCTCTCTGCCTTTCCTCATAGAAGTTCCAAGCCCCTCACCATCCTTGTGACACTTCACTGGGCTCTCTCCAGTGGCTCCATGTCTCTCTCTTGTACTGGGATCACAGAACTGGACATAGGACTCCAAATGTGGTCTTAGTAGTGCTGAAGAAAACATTCACCTTCCTCAGCCTGCTGAAAGCACCTCTCCTTATGCAGCTCAGGATACCTTAAACCTTCTTTGCTGTAATGGCACATTGGTGGCTCATGTTCAAATTGCTGTTCACCAGGTCCCACAGGTTCCTTTTCTGCCAAGCTGCTTTCCAGCCAGCTGGCCCTCAAAGACGTAGTTGCTAAAAATTACTTTTCTCTCCTACTTGAAGAATCCAAGATTGCAAAAGAGTTTGTCAGTTGTCACATAAAAATTATGTTCTTTCAGTCTGAGAGAAACAAGTGTATGAGAGCAGTTTTATACCACAATAATTTTGAGCTTTATGGACAAATGATAGCCATTGGAAGAATAAGTCTAATTACTAGTGTGCAATGTAAATGTACATTTGAAGGATATCTCAAGGAGTTATTTTAGCAATTCACCTAAAAATTCTCTCTTAATAATGGTGGGCAGAACTTATTAATGCTTTTATATTTGATTGGAATAGAAATATATCTTTTCTAAATTTGCAAAGATTGTCAAATGAGGGATAGCCAGATATAGAGAGGGATGGATGATTCATCCCTGTGGTAGTGAAAGCAGTGAGGGCAGGCCATTCAGGCACACTGCAGGGAAATAGCTGGGAATTAAATATGGAAAATCTCATTCTTCACAAGAGCTCCTTTGTGCAGTTCAGCCTAGTCCACTTTGGGAAGGAGCTTGTTTAGGCTTGTCCTCATGGAGACTTCACATTATTGTGCAAGAGCTTTCCTTGGCAACAGTTCAGATCAGTTCAAACAGCCTTTATTGATATGACAGACAATGCAAGCACTGTCAAAAGAAAGAGAGAAAGGGATCCTGGTTGGGACCTGTCTGAAATCGCAACAGTCCATTGCCTTTTAAAGAGCTTTCTTTTACCCACTTCAGTGGCCATAAGCTTACCACAAAAGAAATACTTTTTATGTCTCAGAAAGGTGAAAACAGATGACAATGGAAGGAAAAGTAAGGACAGATCTGACTCTAGTGTCCTCCCATGGCCGAACTGAAAAAGACTTATGTTGCTTTTCAGTCTATCTCCTCTCTTCGTTTCTATTTGGGATTAGAAGCTGAAGAACCAGAAAAACAAAGACAGACTGTTTCTGGCTCAATCAAGAGTCACAGGAGAATTCCTGTTGTTGCAAGATTACCACTGTGATTTCTCAAAATGGAGCAGGCCAAAGAAGATTCCAACAAGCATGAAAATATTTGGCACTTTATCCAAATAATTTTCCCTAACAATATAAAGTCATCCCTATCTCAAAGCCATGATAGACTTGTAAATCCATACTGGAAATCAAAGAGAATTATTAACTAAAGAACATATTATTACTTTTCCTATTGTTGATCTATCCAGGGATCACTGCTAGCTAATTACAAACTGCCTGTGCTGATATTAATATTGTTCTATTTCTACTAAAATGTCCATAATTTAGTAGGCATTTTTCCTGTGTAAACCTTGGGTTTAATACTGATATTGACCCAGAGAAGTTGTGTTAACTTACAAATTACCAGGTGAACATGAAGTGAAAACAAACCAGCAAATAAAGATAAAATTATAAACAACGTTAGCTTTCATTGTCCCATATTTAAATAGATCCTGTTTTCTGGTCCTTTATTCAGAACTTCATTGTTGCTCTGCACTCAGTGGTGCAGAACTACAGGGATAAATAGAGACTGAAAGAGATTTTTCATACTACAGAGGTAGAACTTCACTAGGACCAAAGATGATGTTATACACGGAGGAACAGCACCAGTTCTAGGCCCTGAGATTCAGTCTCATGTTTTAGCTTTTTTTCCTCCTCATCCTGTTCACTGATAGCTATGAAAACATTTTCCTAATGCAAATATTCTCTCACTGAGCCCTTGCTCCATGAATGACTGTGATTTTCCTTGGGGAGCTCATTACACAGCCTTGCTCCTTTGCCCAAATGCTCTGCAGCTTTCATACAGTTCCTTGCATTTTACAGTTGAATTATACAAGGGGAGTACAAATGTATCGAGTTGCATAAGTATTTTCAATCCCTATTTTAACTACAGTCTTAGTCTGTTGCTAGTTTTGAAAAACTAAAGCCGCTAAAAACTCACTGCCATACTGGATGTGGAGTCAGTGGAGAGACTCTGCTGTGAAGAGACACTGGCTTTTGCACAGCTGTGTCTGCACTGTTTCCATGTTTCCCACCTGAGTGCAGTGATTTATGAGACCTTGTTTTCTTCCACATTCCCACCCCAGTCGCAGGAGGAACTTTTAACTCCAAAGCTCAGTTTCCTCTGACAATGCATTATTATTCCTCTGACAGCAATTAATTTCTCCTACAGCAGAGTTGCATAAGTGTTTAGCAAATGCAAAAATTTACTGTGGTCAGCTATCTGCTATAAAATAATAAACAGACTGATTATTTCAAAGTAGGAAGAATTAGTTTTATCACAATATAGAAAACTTAACTGGGAGCAAAAATCAAAATTATCTTTTACTGGTATTGTTCAAACATCCCCAAACACAAATGCCTATATATTCAGAATTTCGTTGTAAATCAAACTTAATCTCACTTAACAAATGTGCATAATTATTCTCAAGTTAAAGACATTCTAAAAGAAAAGTAATAAAATTCTTACTGCAAAATGAAAAACACTGGAAATCTCTTTTTTTTTTAAATTATTAATTGAATAAAATATTGTAATATTGAAATTAAGAGAATAAACTTTGTATTAAAATAATGAGGGTTTTTTGCCAAAGGTTAATAGACCAGCTTACATCTCTCAGTATTCCAAGGCTTTCTTCATAGACAGTAGACATCCATTTTCAGCAGAACACTATATCTCCTTTAAATTTACTTTCAGAAAAAAAAAAAAAAAAACAAA